>UYYF01004288.1:61801-138505 GCA_900618365.1 Thelazia callipaeda | reverse complement strand
AAAAAAAAAAAAAAAAACTGAACAAATTGTAACGCTGCCAACAAGTGAGCTGAATAAAATTTTATTTACATGTTTCACAAATTTTTAAAGGCAATTCATTGGATTTGTATGTGGTTGTTCAGTAAAATTTCGAACCTCCAAAATACCGGACACTGTTGGTGGCATCGGATGAGGATGTGGCGTATCCTGAAATATAAACCTTGACCATCAAACCATGTTAAACTTTTTGTGGCGACAAATTCTATCAAATATAAATCGACAGCAAAAAATAATAAGTGCTGATTTACATACTAGTTTTATGCACATTTACCTCTTTCCATATTTCTTTCATGACAGGTAGTGGTAAGTCATTCAAAAGTTCTAGCTTCTGGGTAATTAAGTCTTTCCTTCCTGTAATCAATTATTGACAGTTTTTTAATTCAGAATCCATTATTGCAATTATAAAACATAACATCTTAATACGTAAGAAATAAAAGAAGAACAGATATACTTGGCCTAGTCACGATAGACATAGGGTAGTCGAACGTTTCTTGACTAGCACTTTTCATTTCTCGTTCATTATCATCAGTTTCTGATGCTGCCATTGCTGCTACGTTTGATATTACGTCTAAGAAACAAAATAGGCAAAGCAATATCGAAGCAAAATAATGTATAACAAAAAAAGATTGTTTAATCTTTCCGCCGTATATAAGTTTTAATTACCTGTTCCTGTAGCATCTTTTACTCTTTTTTGGGTTGTTCCTAATGACGTACAATCGACAGATATGTTTTGAGAGCTACAATAGTAACGTAGTAGAAAAATGTATGACTGTACAAAGAAATTGTACATGATATATATTTGTTTATCAAAACAAGTAATAGCTTAATTGACGAATTTTTATGCAAAGATGTTAAGTAAGCAAAGAAGAAGAAGGAAAAAGTACTTTTTTTCTTTATCACTTTCAGTGAATGCTCGTGATTGAATATTAGAAAACTTTGAACCATCATCATTTTCGGAAGTTTGAATGAATTTGTCTTTTCGAAAAATAGCACTTGTAGAAGTTTTTTCATTCATGATTGCATACGGTCGGCCACAACTATTGTAGTATATAAATAAACACAACCATCCGATAGCAATGATACTAATTGCAACGCCAATCACAACAGCTACAATTTTAAATTGATATCCAAATTTATTTTTTTCATAGAAAAAAAAGATGAATAAAAAAATGAATAAGCAATAAAAGAACAAATAAATGCTTGGAATACCACTCATTAAATGCAAATTACACTTCATGTACTCAATTTTGCATGAATATGAATGGCTGATTTGATAACAACTAGCATTCATCATTCAATCAGTGCTAATTTTGAGAATTTTCCAATAAGAAACACAACTACAGCCTAATTTAAATTAAGACATAATAGTGTTTGACTGGTTCCAGTAAATATAACTCCTAAAACTGCTTGGTGAAACTATTGTTAAAAACTGCCAGCTAGTAAAATTCGTCTTTTATTCTACACTTAAAGCAATTTCATGAAATTATTTAAATGATAAAATAAAGCAGTTAAAAAAAACAAATCTCACGCATTTGAATTCTTTAAGTTTTTTTTTTTTCAAATAAACGGTTTAGTCTTACCAACAATCCACCATTGAGATTGTTTTCCATCATTCAGTGATAATGCTAAAATATACTTTCAAAAAAAGTTTAGATTAAGACTAAAAATTAGTTTAGTAGAATTTGAATCTTGTTATCAAAATTTGGAAATATTGAACATTTTGATCTTACTAATTCAATTAAAACAACACTTAGAAAATTGCGCAGTGAGCAAATAGATCAGTCATTCAATTACGTTATTTTTATAAAATCTCAAAATTTGAAGTGAGCAAAAGTTTACAAAATATTTCTTGATAAAAAATGATATCTTACTTTTCAATAACTGAAAACTAGACTGAAGAAATAGAACAATATATACTTGATATTGATTCAACAGGTAGTTGTAATCGGGCTGATATACGGGAAAGAGAGAGTAGTGATAAATCCGACACAATAATCTATACAAGCATGAAAAACTATTCAAATTGACGTAATTTCACTCGCCCTTAGTCAAAAATTTTCATTTAAAATTTAAGTGAAAGTTGAAACTGCAGTATTTATATAGACATAACTGATGTGCCTTATATCTTATACTTACTTGAGAAAATCTGTTAGAAAGTACCTGCTGGCAATAAACATATTCATCCACAAAGCAAATGGAAACAAGCTAAAGTTGGTAATGAGTTTAGAATAAAATCTAACCTCTGCTGAAATCGGCTCATTGTGGTAAAGGACAACAAAAGTTTGCGTACATAACTCTGTAGAACATTCTGTTTTCAATATCTGCAAATTGCAGTTCTTTGAGATGCTTAATTTCTTAAACAGTTAAGACTTATTCCATAGCAGAAAGTGACAAAATTCTCGTTAATTGATTAAATCTATAATATTTATTATTTTTTTAATATTTCGCTGGTATGGAGTTTTGGTGCTAAACAAAATATTTGTATGAACTTCTTAAGTAATCAATTAGATAACTAGCCATGTGTTTATTCACTGAATGTGTAATACCTATTCTTTGGAGTATTCTAAGTTGGGCAAGTAGAGATAACAAGTTATTTCTTGGTTTGTTTATCATATGAAACTACTTACATAGTTCTTAATCTTGTTTATTAGCTAACTTGTGAGATAGAATTCTGCAGTATTTTAGAACAAAACACCATTATTTCTTCTATAGTCTGATTAATATGAGTACATTTTTATCATTATTAATTCATTTTTTTCTACTAATGAAATGATGGCATCATTATGACCTTAAAAGTAAGTTTAGTAATGAGCAAGTTGCGAGATGTTATGGAAGGCAACAACATTGTTAGTTATTAAGGAAGTTGGTTGAGCAAGCAAAGAGTTGATGTCTTTCTTAGTAGAAGTATGTCTATCCATCGATTTAAGCAAAATTCGTAATTGCTTGCTCAAGTTTCGCTCTTTTATGGACTATGCCAATTTCGTCTAAGTTATTCTGACAATAGAAATAGGAACACGCAAAAACACTCATTTATGTTGTACATGATTTGACGAAACACAGCGACTTAATGTAGTTTACACTTCTCACAACTGACAAACATCATCATGATTACACATAATTATGTCAATCAAATTACACGTATGAAATGTTATGCACAACATTGACAAATTTTGAAGAAAATTAAATTAGCATGATGTAGGAAGAAATGTTCAGTGTAATAGACGACTACCGGAATATTTAAGTGACTAATCACATATTTTGTCTAGCCAACTGTTTATTTTTTGCATTAATTTTCTATCCTTGTCTACCTCATACTACCCTTACATTTCTTGCTTCTAACTTTCTTTGAATTATTTATGCTTGAAGAAACTGACCTTTACATTAATTCCTTGATCTGAGTATTTTACAATTGGCCTTTGAGACATAATAAGCGATTGCTTGTAATGTTTCGCTTGATGTGCTTCGGTCGCTTCAGAGATTATTTTTGTCCATCGACTTTCTACGTCAGTGATGTTTTCAAAAACTTTTTCATTATCAATATATAGTGCTGAAATTATAAAAGAATACTAATTTCATGGTAATATTTTAAAAATAAGGGCCATTAATATAGTTTACGCTAGTTATCATTGTGATTATTGACTCAAAAAAACTATAGTTATTTGATTAATCAGTCAAAAGCTGCATACAACAGAACTATATACACTTTACTTCGTTGAAAACTGCAAAGAAATAGACGTGCCTGTCACTGTTAACAGCGATTATTTTACCATTTGTTTTAATGATTTAAATGACTTCAAAAGTTGAATGAGATAGGTAACGTGCGGCTAATGAATCTGACTCCTTCTGACAAATATTTAAATTTAAATACTTGCTCTGATTTGGTACTGATCATCATAACTGTCTCGGAAAGCATCGCTGTTGCAATAATAGCAAGCAGTTCTACTACTTGTTTCGACTACATTTTCTGAAATGTGAACCCCCATTCAAGAGGATTTATAAAGAAAATCAGATTCTTAGAAGCACAAAATACGCAACCTGCAGTTATCAGGTTCTCTATATTCCATATTTATTGCAAAGCATCTTATATTACACAAAATGAACACCCAACATAGCAAAAAAAGGCTGATTCATTTATTTGGCTCATTAAAATAAAAAAAAAGCAAAGCAAATTAATATATTAAAATAAATGGCTGAAGATTCACAGTTTTATGTGTGTAAAAAAGAAGAAACGCTTTCTTTTCTGGATTTGACTACGTATACCAGAATTTTTCGCATTTCAAGTACACTTTAATTCAATTGAATTATATTGTCTTCATGGGACATTTGCTTTCAGTTTTTCTATAACACTTATTTTAGCCCATTTTTGACCATAAAATTGTGAAACGTATCATATTCTGCCATAACCAATAATAACGCAATCATGCTAATTAATATCTAAATTTTGCATGATATGCTTATAAATAACAGAATTTTGCTGTGTATGAGAAAAAGAATGATAAGTAGGAACTTTATTTTATAAAGCTTATATTGAATTTTTAAGATAAAATAATTGGCACATGAATTATTGTCGTATTTAGTTTAAATAAGAAATATCATTTTCATTAAATACATTAATTTTTTTCTTCAAGAATATAAACATGAATTTTTTTTTTAATAGAAAGCATTGGTAAGAAGGAAATTCAGTCCTATTTTTTTCGCTCTAACTCTTCAATTTATTTTCCTCCAAGATTACTACTTAATCTATAATTCTAAAATTTTCTAAATCATTTATAATCATTAGAAAAATAGTTTAATGTTAATATCCAGTTTTCTTTTTTTTTTCAAGCAACAAATCATAATAACTCCTAGTTGCAAGTTAATCCCTCTCATTCCTTAAATAAAGACGTTTTTTAAATTTTCTTATGGGGAAAAAATATTTTAAAATTAAAACACACACCATTTGATATCCTTTTATCAATTGCTTCACTGCTTCCATCAGAAGAAAGTTCACTTGGCTGTTGCTGTTGTTGAGCTACAACGATACACTTCGCTAAAACGGTGTAACCTTTCTTTATACAGATTTCATTTTCAAATAATACTTGCGTAAATACAGCAATGAAAACTGTCAGTATCATCATACGTTCTGCAATGTAAATTCCTGCAAAATTTTCTTTTAAATTTTAAAGAAACTTTTGTTGCTAATCAGTCTCAATAACCACTTTTTCAGTGAATATCTGCTTCCATTTTATTTAGTACAATTAGGTTTAGGAATAACTATTTATGAAGCTGGCTTCTTTTTCAATAAATTTATTGACATTGCAACGTGAAATATTTCTAGCATCATTTCTGCACACGTTTACTTACTTTGAATACCCATGACCTTTATTTCAACAGAACCGGATGGCTTGCTTCTGATTTGTTCGCTTTATCACATTGTAGGCTAATATCCTGGTGGCTTACATTACAAATATGCTATTTATTTATTTATTAAAATCGGTTCTGTATAGTTTCAAAAGATTTAAGTGAGATGAATATGCATGGGATCAACTAGTACACTATATATCTGCAGCAATTGAATTTAAGCAATCAGAGAGGCGAACATCAAAGATAAATAAACTTTAAAACACATGCTTTTATTGCAATATGTGAGTGAATGGGCATGACGGAAAAAAGAATGACTACGATTGATTATTGTGTGCAGTGACAAATTGTGTCGTGTTTTTCAGGTTAATGAACATAAAATTATTAAAACTCATTGAAAAAGCTAGTGTTGCGTAAGTAAGCCGATAATTTAAAGGTTGAAGTAAGTCAACTAAAGCATGACGTACATAAGTAACATGATTAATATAAAAGTTACCTTGCAAAATTTGGTTCTGCTATGTTAAAAGTAATAGTAATAAGTAATTTACAAAGTAATAGGATGAATAAATTAGAAATGATGATAGACACTGATGCTAATGCATTAGTATTCACAGCATTGTAAGTCATTTCGTCAGGTTGTCATGGTAATAAGATTCAATTTTGCTTTCACGCTTCTCTTAAACTTTCACATCTTTGATACTTTACCGAACGCTAATTCGTACTGTGAGTCTTGTTCAAGCACTATGGTCTCCATTTATAGAGATCTATCATCAAAGATTACATTTTTCCGGTCTGTGAACACAATTTAACCCTGAATCAATTGTTAACCTAATGATGTAACTTCATTTATCAAAGAAAACATTGCTAAAATGAATAAACGAAGAAATTCTATTTTCGTACTTACTCGTCAACAAATATTAACCATAAATCTCGTCAGAGCATTGTTATAATTCATTCATCGGAACTTAGTTACTAGTGATTATATCTTTATATATTCTTCAGTGCATCTTTTTAAAATCTATTCTTTTTATGAAGCATCTCAACCTTTAAACATAAAGTTTCTAAACTGCTAAAATTAATGGTTTTTGATGAAATTCATACTTTATCAGAGTATTCTCAATTGTACTTTCTAGCTTCAGACGACGAGAAGAATTAATATTTAATATGACAGACTTGGTAATTTCATTGTAATACAATTCACTTATAGGAACAGTTATAATACAATTCACTTATAGGAACAGTTATTCTTGACTTTTTGAAGTGATCTGAACGATACGACATATTTTTGAAATATGTCTTATTATTCAGATCTTTCATTTCGTGATATTGTATTGAGATCAATTCATTATTTAGCTTTCTACAGTAATACTTTTCGAGATAAAAATTTCTAAATTCATAATGCAGAATTTAAATGAATTGGTTTCATAAAGCAGCATCCAAAATCAGTTATTATGTAAAGTAAATTATGGTTGTTGGTTATGATTTTTTTCTCCTTTCACTTTCCTAATTGTCCTTATTATGTTTAAGTAGTATGCCTTTTATATTTAAGTAATAAAAAATGTATTAAATTAAGAAGGAACGGAATGTGCAATGATAAAATGTTTTGTTTTTTCCCTACGGTAACATTAAAAATGGTAGTTTCAAACTTTGAATACTTTATTGCTATCAAAATAACACATTGCATCAGTGCCTTCTATACAACTTTCAATTTTTGAATTTCTGAAATAATGATTGCTTTTGATAAAATCATGCGTTGAGGAAAAAACAATTCATTTTATGTCTTATCTAAAAGTATAAGAAAACATTGTGGAAATCTATTACTCATGCTTCCATTCAAATTAAATAGATTGTGATGACAATCCATCTGCACAAAAACCTGACTGTTGTATAGAAGTATCCACTTCTATTTAATTAGAATGGTTTGAAAAAATGGTGATATGAAGAATCCTCATAAAAATTTAATTCTTGTTTTCGAGAATTGTTCAATAAGATGATTTTTTAATGATTGCTAGCAAATTATTTTTTCTTATCAGTTCTGCAAAAGGAAATGACTATAGAGAACAAAGTTAGTGAAAGTCAGATATTTCGTATGCAACAAAGAATGCTATTTGTTCTGATTAGAAGTGTTTTATTTGAAAAATAAAACCTGCATTTTTTGTGCTCTTACTAATCCTTCACTTGAAAATATAGTTGTTTTTGACGGGGATTCAGCATTAAGTCTAATTTTTCCTGTGGTTAGAGGTGGTGGTTCTTGCATATTTTGTTAAGAGAATCAATAATCACACAAACAATGCAGTACAAGCAAAAGGTAAGGTAATCATTGATGTCTTTGCATTAGGCATGGATAGAATGGAGACATTTGAATGCATGTCAATTTATCAATACTATGTGTGATGTAAGACATGTAAATTATTTGAAATCCTATCTTTCATCCTATTCCCAGTTATTTTTTCGACATATTTCTTGCTCAAAACAAATTTTCAATTTTTGCTAGGAATGAGTGGCTGCATTTGTTTACAGTAATTCTACAAAGCTTCAGAGATATCATTTTTGAATTAATAATTATAATGTAAAACATGACAACTTTAATCTCTTAATCAAACTAGATGTTATTGCTGAATCATTATTATGATGATCAGTATCAGTGAGAAATTAGGATATAGTACTAACTTGCTTTAAAAATATTTGAAAATTAGAATGAAAAAACTCTAAAATTCTGAGTGACTGGAATGAGTAATAAAAAAAGTTTGAATTAATTTAATAGTTGATAAGGTAGCTAGGGCGAGATATCCTAACGAGAAATGGAATTTTAACTGTAATGAATATAATAGATGGATAGATGGATGCTGTGTAAAAATAATATGTTTCAATAAAGAAAACGAAATATTATTGAAATTTAAAGAGAATTGGTCTAATGCAGAGGAAAGATATAGATAGATAGATAGATAGATGTTGGAGCAACTAGCATTTGCAGTCTGTGCAGAAAATAGTAGAAGAAAGAAGAAATTCAAATTTATGCTCTAACCAAGTTAGGCTATTCTGGAAAATAAGAATGTTTGTCTATTTCTCATCGAGCCACAGTGTGATGATGGTCGTTCATAGGAGCTAGCAAAGCGGTCTAACTAGTAGTATCTAGTACGAGTAAAAGCGCTGCTTCCCTCGCAAATCGGATGTTAGCTAGCACTTGCCAACTTTATATTCCATTTTCCTGTGTAATGTTTAAAATTAAATTAAGTTCAATGCCTCAGAAAGACTTTATTTTTTGCTACTTCTTAAACTTGTTTTTTATTTGTTTAAATGAAATATTTTAACAGTCGCAAAGTTAATGAATTCTTAATGCATTTCTACCTACTTCAATTAAATCTTAATATCCTAGACGTTGCAAGTATGCAATATTTATTTCTTCTCTATTTCATTCATATCTATACAGCATGATTCTGTACTTTCAGATGTAGAGAGTTTTCACTGACTACATAACCTATATTTTCTAAAGTAAATAGCACCATACCATATACCATACCATATTTGAATATTAATCTAGTGTAGGAAGTAAAAATAGAGATGACAAAATGACATTGACTTGTCACAATTTTACATGATGTGTAAAATATTTAAAACTTTTTCTAATGTCCATTCATTATACATGTGATGAATGTTGTTCAAATTACTCAAATCTTCAAGTAGTGAATGAAACTTGCTAATCTCTTAATTAACCATCAAAGAACAATTTCGGACATTCACTACTCCTCACCTTGTGCAGTATTTCATTTGTTCTCGACTACTCTAGCTTTTTAGAAGCAATTTCTGTCTCGTGACTAACTTAATCAATGGAAAATGCGGGAATTACTAATAGTATATGCATTTTGCATAGCATAAAAATTGAGCCTACATATTCATCACTCTACTTAGTAATCATTTTGATCATATGTTGACACACATTTCATTTCAATCTAATTCTTACTTATTTTCTGAGCTATAAAAATCTCTAGAAATTTCAGGATTTTATCGCTGTCCTTTGTAAAAACAAACTGAATTTGCAATTTAGTTTGGAAAATAAATTTGGAAGGACAAAAAATGAATTTAAGTTTGATAATAATTTCAAGTTGTCTCCTCTTTTATAGGTATTTCCTAATGTTTTTCCTATTTATCATTCAAAAAATAGTATTCCAATTGTTTTAGTATCATTCGCGCACCAAATAATCTATATAAATTTTTTTGGTTATCAATAAATTTGGAATACTTTTTTTCCAATGTAGATAGAGTAATTTCCATCACATAAGCATTTGTACATAGATCTCGAAACCAAGTAGTTTATATACTACTTATCATGTTAAACGGAGAATTTAGAGCTTTAATTGTCTAAATCAAAGGTACTGTACAAGCAACGAAATATAAATGTAAATTCCACATTTTGAAGCAGAATCTAATATCTGTTGTGTCGCTTTCAATTATCTTTTACCATCATTGCATCAGTTCAGTAAAATATTTTTTAATTGTTGAAACTTCCTTTTCCAGACTAATTTATCTTTTCATTAGCACATTAGCTATCATCACAAAAATGTAAGCAAAAACTTTCTTCGTTTATCACGAACTGGCTTGCCACAAATTCAAATTTTAAAAAGTTGAAATATTTGAAATAGGATCAACAATGCAGATTTTTCTCAATTTTTAAACATAAAAAGTGCGAACAATAATGAAGCCATATATATGCTTTTAACTGGCTCTTAAGTAAAGTAGAGTGATTATATAAAAAAAGTTTGAAAAATCTATGTATTAATTGAGCCATTTTAATTTTCGTATTTAGCAAGTCTATAAAATGACAATCATTATAATATCTCACCAATAAATTGCTGCAGACAAATGCAACAATGGCTGAATTTTCGATCATTGGTAATAATATGCAGTAATCTTGATGTGTTAATATCTTACTGCTTATTAAACAAACATTCATGGATAAATCTTGCTATATTGTTGATCACAGATGAACGATATATTAGATTATTCTTTTAGTGACTTTTGAACAAAATCCTTTCTTCAAACATGTCTGAAGTTTCTTCGAACTACTTTAAACTTAAAACAATTATTTCTCTAATTAAGTAGTTGGTGTATTTCTCTAGTCATTTAGATGTCTGTTCTGAATGTTTCCTTTTCATCCGGAACACCTTATTAAAGGTGATATTTTTTGTAAACTTATGATTTCCTTAATGCAATGAAATTTACTTCATTACATGCAGTCATCATTGTAATATGAAGTAAATGTAGTGGTTGGTTATCATTAGTGCTTGATTATACTTTATATTCATTGGAAAATAAAGCTTTTTGTCTAAATCTAATTCTCTTCGAAGAGAATACATCAAGTAATTACTTTGAAGATAACACGCGCTCATTGATTATTGTCAAGTGTTTGCAGCAAGAATGAATGTGAAGTGTGATGGTTGCTGCGGATAATGTTGAAGATTGTAAGCTTTTCAGGAAGAAGTGCCGGTATAATTGTGCTATGCGTAAAAAGCTGTGAAATTGAGTAATATCTAGCATACACCAGTGCATTCCCTCTAAACTGACAAGGAGATTATCAACAACAACAACAAAATAGCAGCAAGTTAGTGGCAGTGAAGTTATTGTTAGCAGCAGCAGTCCAGACATTGTTATTGGTGAACAGCTGAGGGCAGTTGCTAATATCAGAGTTGTTGATATCCACCCAGCCACCCCAGTTCAGGTTTATTTTCGATGCACATCTTTCTCAGTAATTCCATTTGTGGTCTGCTAAAGTTGCAGTGAGTATGAATTTACGTGTGACTAAACAAGCTCTGGGAGAGAAGAAAGATGTATGTGTGCAAAGTGAGTGAGTGAAGTTAGTACGTGAGCATCAGTAGCAAAGACTAGGCCAATAATACTTGTTCTCTGGGAAAGGAAAATTCTGATTCTATCTGTCTATCTATCTGTCCGTCTATCGATCTATCTATCTACTCGAACTATCTAACTAACAACGACATCCATCAAAAGTGCAATAAATTTACAAACTTTCTTATGAAATTATCGCTGAATAAAAAAGAGTGTGTAGGGGACATTTATTCATTTTGTGTAGTGAAGGAAAAAGGGTCAGAGGATGAAGAGAAGACGAGCACTGAGATGTCGAAAAAGGTTACTATAAAAGTGAGCTTCTTCTATTCTCATCATAATTTCATAATTATTTTCGCTGGAATGATTATGACATAGAGTAGAGCAAGTGGTAATGACAATGTAAAAAGCTCTTATGTTATGGATTAAGCTTTTTGGTTGTGCTTGCATGGATAGATGTAGCTGATAAAATCCTGAACATCCTTGAGTAGTTTAAGTCTAGTTTAATAGGCAACATTGGAGAACTAAATCCCAACTAGATCTTATCTCTAGAGCTTAATCTTCTCGTGACTCTCTCTCATTTTCAACTGCTCAGATTTCGTGTACATAAATCCTCTTGAACAGTGCATGCATTTGGGATATCTTTCGTACTTGATTCCATAGTGTTTCGAGCAACTACAAAACAAAATACATTCATTCTATATCAAACATGTAACTGTTACTGTTATTGTTTTACTTCTTATGTTTCGCTAAAGTACGAAGTTGAATTTCATGCTCATCGTGATGCTATCTGACAGCATTTATGCTTGTATCCTAACATTCATCTTTCGTCACAGTTTATTCTTAAGCTCTTTCTTACAAACTCTTACTAATTTCATCTTCTTTGTTAGGTTTGCTTTAAATCGCGTCCACCATCAAACACTAAGCGCATGACTGAAATGCTCTCAATCAGACTTTTACAGTTCGTAGAAAATTCAGTATAGCTGTTAACTTCTTGCAGTAATAATGCTGAAGCAATATTTTCAATAAAAAATTATGTTTTTCCATCAAATTCGCTGCTATTTTACCCTTCTCATTTCGAGAAAAACATACTGTCTGCATATTTCATTATAAGTTGGTAGCGTATCATCAAATATCCCTTCACACTTAGTCAACATCAGTTTTTATATTGAACTGTTAGCATACACTGTGACTGCATCATAGCGGTTGCATTTTTCTTCATCCAAAAGAATAATTCAACAACTTCTGAAGCCCTCATAAATCAATTTCTTCATAATTTTTCTTCTATTACGAACTGATTTATTTCACTTTTCTCTCAAGGAAGAACAAAAAGTCATTAGTCTCTGTATAGTTTTCAGCTGCATCTTAGAATGTGTGAATTTATTACTTGTGTTGTGAAAATAATGTGTTATTCATTTATCACATCATAAAAGGAAAGCTAACGCAAATAGACTTAATCCGGAGTTCCTACCGGAAATGCTTTAAAATAAATTTGTGAAGATGTAATGCTAGTGTAAACTTGACAAAGCTATTCTATGGTCTTTACAAATTTCATTTTTGTCTGGTGGTAAGAGACTTCACAATTCTCGATACGTCATTAAAGTAAGAAATATGAAATTAGAAATGCGTATGCAAGCAATAAATCTAAAAGAATGATTGAGCACTTTTATAATTACAAATCAGTGTTAATTTATTTTAAATCTAAAAATGACTCTTTTTCGTTCTACATTGGCTTCAGTTTTAAGATAGATTTTTTCAGCCACACGTAAAGCATCAGAATCTTTTTATTTGGCTTTACTTCTTGCATTGACTGTCAAGACTTCATTATTTCTTGTCTTCTGAAGTGGCTACTATGTTTAGATTTTAGAGTAAATTCTGTTATCGCTGTTCAATTTTTTAATGAAACACACTGCTTATCCCTAGATTACTCTCATCTTTATTTTTTTTAATCCATGACTCAAACTGCATTGAAAGAATGTTTTTAATCATACTTTCACATGATTAGAATCATTGGAAGATCTCATTTTAAGATATTCCGATTGAATTTTCCTCAGACTTTACAGCTTTCAAAACTTAGAAAACAGTGAATGATGTAATGGCATTTCCCTGACTATTTGTTCCTAAGCCATATCTGTCTTATTTTAATGTTATTCAGATATGTAATTCACTTCTTTTCAGTCTTATTTTAGGCTGTTGATCCTTTTCCCCTGGTTAAAATTTTCATATTTTGAACTGAAGTGCCCCAACTTAATTGTCACTTAACAAATTTGTAGCAATGCTTTTAAATATGTAGAACTCAGTCATTAAAAATATTTTGTTGGAAAAGAATTTGTTTTTTCGAAGACATTTGTCATAAGCTGTTTTTTTAAGCATATTAACCTAAACATGTAAATTGATATAAATGCTTTATCTCGCAGATTGGAGACTGCAATTTACAAAGTGTTCTTAATAAATAGCTTTTTATCTTTATTCAACTTTTTTACTTTATATTATAAGCCCTAAACATATTATCTCTGTCAAGTGACCTATTTTGTTCTCTTTTCTGATAATTTTATATCCGAATCTGATGAAAAAAAAAATCAAAAAGTAATTAAGGAACATTTCGCTTCCGCTATTACTGCCTATCAGATGTCGAAGATTAGTACTCTCATCTGGATTTATGTTGTCAGTTCTCTATCACTCACATAAGAAGTGTCGAAGAAGTGTTGCTATGCATTCGCTTTTCATGCACCATTAAACTTTGTTTGTGTCCTGTGATAAACTTTTCGTCTTTATCAGACTGTTTAATAAAAGATTAATATTTTTACTCCTGTTACTATTGTTTCTGTCATTGCTACAGACATATCGTAGCAGCTTGAAGAAATTATATTGTATATGTTAGAATTGCAATCAAATTATCTTGTCATAATATATTTAGCTTGTTTAATCCTACTTTAGAAGTTTTTTTGTACTTAAAAGATATCACAGGTTACAAACAATCTATCTGTTGAGAACCAGAATGATTTAGCTTATATGTCTTTCTTCATTTAATATTCATAAAAGAATCTTATAAATCCAAATTATTATCCATAAAAATTATAAAATATGGTCCACTTCATTCATAGAATAATTTTTGAGTTGTTATTTTGAACTTGAGATATCATTCTGACCGCATGATTAGATTAAAAAAAACATAATCAAAAGAAAATCCAGCTTATTTTTTTGTGTCTTTTCCGTCTTTTAGTACTGCTTTTTTGATATTGCTTGTTGCTTATTGATTTGATAATCAGTGTGTTTACAGACAAGGTGTGTCAGGAACGTACGACACATTTCATTAATCCAATGAGCTAAGGCAACCCTTAAATGGGGATTCTTTGGATCTGTTCAGAAATATCTGTTAATACTTTATGTTAATCAGAAGTCAGAATACGTAATTAAGTGAAAGGTAGCTTTTCCTTATTCATATTTTTTTTTGTTATATAATCGCTGTATATTCTTAATAAATAGGTGGAAGAAATTTTTTGTTCTCCTATATTTGAAATATTGATTGTGTTCAATAATTTCTTCATGCTTAACTGACAGGAAATGCAATAAAAGAAATCAAGTTAACATTCTGTATAACATTACTTTTCAAAAAATTTTCGATTGATGCAAGTTATAGAACTGGCCAGCGGTGGCGGTGGAATGCTGCTCTATTACTTGGCAGCCATATTCAAAGGGCTCCATCCACGAGTTGATGATGATTTCGTTGACAAGCTCAATTATCACTATACCTCTGCCATTATTTTCGCATTTGCGATAATTGTTTCTGCTAAACAATATGTCGGTACGCTTTTTTTGCTTTTATGTATAATAGGTTTGCAAGTTCAAAGAACATATAGCATGAAGTATTGCTTGCTCTGCAGTAAATAAGAGTGAAAAAATCGTAGCTTACCATCTTAAAGTTTATGGACTTGGTATAGTAAAATTAAGTGAGAGAAAAAAGTAAACAAAAACGTCAAAATTTTCATTATTACCAAGTTGATGGTGCTTTACAGTACTTGTTTTTCAGTCTCATACGACTGTTTCTGTGAAAATATAGGAATCACATGAAATTTTTAGTATTTTTTGTTTTTTTATGGATTTTGGTTCATGGATTTTTTTTTTACAAATTTTCACTAGTCTTTTGAATTTTTAGATAGCAGTAAATAATATTTGGTAAATTCAAAATCGTTGTATTGTAATTTATCGAACTGTTCCTTTCTTTTTCCTTTCGGATTTTAGGATTTTCCACTACTGTTCTTAATTACTGCTCAGTTTTCATTAAGGAATAATTATCTAAATTTTAGGATACCCAATCCAGTGCTGGGTACCTGCACAATTTACGGATGCATGGGAACAGTATACGGAAAATTACTGTTGGGTAGAAAATACATATTATTTGCCTTTAACAAGTGCTTTTCCTCTCGAATATGGCGACAGAAGGTACTCTTTTTATTTCAACTTTAACTTGCACATATTTATATTTAATCATTTCTGTATTGATATTACTAGAGACAACGTCTTGAAATGTTGATTGCAGAGCTCGACAAATCAGTTACTATCAATGGGTACCATTCGTACTTGCTCTTGAAGCTTTGATGTTCTACATTCCATGCATTATGTGGCGAGGTTTGCTACACTGGCACTCAGGTATTTCATTTATATTATTTGCCTCTATTTTTCTCAAGACGACACTAAAAGCAGAAGAAGACCTAAAGAGTTAAGATTAAAAAATAAGTCGTACTAAATCTATTCTTGGCAATTATTGATAAGTTGCTTGTTCATTTTATTATACTGCCTGGCTGCTACTAACCAGGCCCAGGCAAGATGGATATAAAGTTGTTTGTGAAACGCTACTAATGAATAAATCGGAGCTTGCCTATTCTCTAAAAGCTACTGGGCTAAATCATCGTTATTATTTTGTTTTTCTGCAATCCGAACTTTGTTTTGCACACTATCAACTAATATCTTTCATCCACTAATTTTGTCATATCCTCAAAATGTAAACTTCTTGCATCACTGCTTTACTGATAACTTCACTTTGCATGTGAATCTCAATGTATCTGGAGATTATAAAACTAAAGGCATTACAGATCAAATATTTGTCGATAACGTCATTTTAAAATTTTTGATTCATAAATAATCCTTATATTAATAGTGTCAATTCTGTACTGCCGCTGTTAATAAACTCTCAAGTAGTTACATATAAATTAGTGAAGCAAAATCAGTTGTTTAGTATCAAAATTTAAAACATAGGAAATTAAGGGATTAATGTGCAAAGCCTTACACAAATGGCTTGTGATGCAAGGATGATGGATGCAGATGCCAGAGCAGCTACAGTACAAACTATTGCGGGGCATATGGAAGATGCTTTGGAAATACAAAGGGAGGTAAGTTAGAGTTTTTAACGCCTTTTTTGTGTTAGACATTAGTAAACTATGTATCATTTGAATGTTAAATATTTTTAATACAAGTATGTATCTTGATCAAATGAGTAAAGATTATTGCTTAGTAATGATAAATTTTTAGGTGACGGATGTATCCGGGATGTGCGTTGGAAAAAGATGGGGTTCATATGTAACCTGTCTATATGTATTTATTAAAACTTTATATTTGGTCAATGTTGTTGGGCAGATATTTTTACTGAATACTTTTCTCGGCACCGATAATATCTTTTATGGTTTCCACATACTCAAGGATCTGCTCAATGGTCGTGAATGGGAAGTAAGTGGTAATTTCCCGCGTGTCACTATGTGCGATTTTGAGGTATAAATATTTCATTTAATCCTTCAGCTTTGCATGATTCAACTTTAGATCTATTAATTTGAAAGAAAAGATATGTCAAAACAATTATATGAAATGAAATTTTCTTTTAAATTAGTTAATTGTAATTGATTAATAACGTTTTCTGTCAAAAAAAAATTTCATCAATTTATAGGTGCGTGTTCTCGGTAATGTTCATCATCATACTGTACAATGTGTATTGATGATAAATATGTTCAACGAAAAAATATTTTTGTTTTTATGGTTCTGGTATTTTATGGTGTCAATTGTAAGCATGTTTTCCATGGGTCATTGGATGCTCATATCATTTCTCCCAGGACAGGTATTTTTTGTTTCACTTCTGTTCATCTTTTGAACTCATTTCACTTAAACGGTTTCATTTTTGATTAATTGATTTTATTACCCGCTTCATCATAATTTAATTTTAACTAATTGTTGAACAAAAGAAGCAAACAATGTAGCATAATTTAGCAGGCCACTTTAATTATGAAAAAGAGATGTACTTTTGAGAACATACTTCCAGCATATGAAATTTATTCGAAAGTATTTGAAAGCAACAGATCTGGCTACAGATAGGCAGTCTGTCAAAAAATTTGTGCATAAATTTCTCGGATATGATGGTGTATTTTGTATGAGAATGATAAGTGCACACGCCGGTGATATTATGGCTACTGAACTTATTGTTGCTTTGTGGCATAATTTTAACGACAGGTTGTTTGAATCAGTGTATATTGTTTTATCATAATAATATCAATTTGTTCTATAAAAACTTATTTTTGGTAATAAATAACATTTAATATTTTAAAAAAGCGAATAATTTCTTGTAGAGTGCGGAAAAGTCCGATTGAAATGTTTGAAGGAGGTGTAACTCAAAGCCCAAGCAAGTTGGATGCAAATTTCAAGACTTGGCTTCTTGGACAAACCAGGTGAGGTAAATTCAAAATTTATTTGTTTTTATTGCCTTCAGAAATCTATATTATATCATTCATATTGCCCTTTCATTACAATCTTGAATGCAAAAAACGAACTTATTTTTCACTATATACTTATTTTGAGATAGCATTCTAATGTGATTATTTCAAATTATCTTAAATATACAAACGAAATTTTCATATTTTAGCAAATTTAATTACCATACCAAACTACTGTCAAACTGATTTTTCAATTTTGAATATTTGCCATGATGCACAAGTAGGTCAAATGACATTACTTTGTTGCGACATTTATATTCTCAAAAAATTTACTTAAAGAAAAGTATTTTTTTCTTTGAATATCTAATAATATGATTGTTTGGCCTTTTTAACGAAGAGATATCAATTGATTGAAGAAGTAATTTGTTAAGGAATAAGCCGCCTTTTGATGGTTCAAATCCTACACGAAGCAAAAAACGTCGGAAATCAGATGGCTATTTCACTTTTGTATAAACGGCAAGCCATCCTGAAATTACTGCAGTAGCGAATTTATTGCTCTGTTGTTTATTTTGTTTAAATAGCACATACAAAATAAAAGAAGACAAAATGTTGCATTTAAAAATATCCATCAACGTTTAATTGTTGTTATTTACTGACTTTTCAATTATTATCTCATCATTATATATATTACAAATATTGCCAGTATTATATTATCAGTATGATCTAAAAAGTTATTATCGAGACATTACTTCACTCTTTAATGAAGTCTTTTAAATTACTTGATAATCACTTGAAATATTTTCTCACAGCCCTATTCAAAAGTTTTCTTTTATTAGAACGGAACGACAATGTAGTGAGTTATTAACGAATTTTGATTCAGAAATGAATTACTATAGGCAATTGATTAGGCTTGTCTTGGGAAACTTTTTTCCATGTTGCAACTACTGTGATATCTTGCTTGCTAACTGAAGATTACTGGCAGCTATGAAGCAAATACCATATTTCTGATACTTAAATGTTTATTTTCATGAAGTCGTGATATTGGCGGAATAATTTAAAGAAAGTTATGTAACTGCATACTGAGCATTGTATTTGATGTTTTTAACGCCTATCTATCAGATGCATTGGTGCACATTGAATGCCTTATATTATTTTGTGGGAGAGATTTTAGAAACGATTTTGTGCGATGATTATTATCTGAAATTTCTTAAAAATGCTATTCATACGTGGAAACGTAAATTAAAACTTATTAAACTAAAAGACATCGTCAAATCAAGTATTTCAATGATGGGTCGGTTTAATGTTAAATTTTTTTATCTGAATGTGTTTTTTTGCAATTTGATTCATTAAATGTGCATTGAAATCATCATGTAAACAAGTACTCTAATTTTCTGAACGAAATTTAAAAATACCCGTGTTAGGAAGCGAGGTAACTAAAATATAAATGTAAGATTCATTTAGAGTTTTCATTCACACCTCTCTCTAAGTTTGCTCACTTCAATTCTACCAATCGTAAAGCAATAAGTAATGCTAATTTTGAAGTAGGCGTATCATCATCACCCTCATACTGCCATTTGTTAAGTAAGCTTGGTGTTATTAAACAATTTCTTTGTTTCCCGATTTAATTACAAGTCTTTCTATATATATCTATAATCGGTATTATCAGTATTCCATTGACAATTATTTCACTTCATTTAGCAACCTGATAACGATTGGTTTCTTCTTTACAGTGCATTCAGCTTATTGGGACTTAATTCATCGCAAAAATAATGAGGCAATAATCGTTTGACAGAAGTGTACTATCTTTCTGATTCTTGTCTGTATAAGCAATGAGTGTAATGGATTCAATTTTTTCTTTCTTAATATAGAAAGTGATGTAAAGTCGACTTTCAGTGATGTGTTTTATGTAACAATTTGATTAAACATAGCTATATTAGCATTAGCAAGTGCAGAGTTATGTTTAGAGCTATTATAACTCTAAATTATATTCTTATTTTCTGATTTATATTCTTATTCTCTGAATTATATTCCTATTTGTTATTATATTCTGAGTTATTATAACTCAGAATCACTCACTGAAGTCAACTCTTAGCTGTAGAAAACACATACTCAGTCTAAACAAACAACAACTCTAATTAAAAAATTGTGTTACGGGTCTTTTATTTATTTATTTTTACATTATGTTGGCTCTGCATTTAGCCATGTAATGTTTACGAATTGCACTTGTGATGATAAAATATTTTGAGTTGTTTTGGTAATAGTGAAATAGATGGATGGTAAGAAAAATATGGTTACTACACTTGACTGCACTTTTAGCTTTTTCTGTCAGAAAAGGCTAAAATGATTGTACTGTTTACAATTAAGACATGTAATACAAGATTGCAAATTTGAACTCGTCATTACAGTCGATATGAAATCAAAGAACCTGCTTTATGACAACGTTCTTACTTCCTATGAAAATTGACTAGAATTCACTTAGTCTTGCGCAGGACTGCGTCAATTTTGACGTTATAATTTCGTGATCATAAAAACTTAATGTAATTAAAAATTTCTCAAAGACCATTAGTTTATTAAGTGCTGAAAGTATTTGTATGTAGTTTTAACTTCAATTCAGTAATTACTGTTACAAGTCAGGCATAATTTTATACTTACAGTTGTATGCGTATCAATTTAGAAATCTGCCAGAAATGATCAGTACAACTTTAAAAATCTTTAGCTGGTTATTCAGTCTATTTTGAATTTCAATAACATAATCAAGGGACAATTTTTAGTTTTTTTCATTGTTTGCGAAAAAGTAGCTCAATCAATTACTTTTTTTAAACACATACTTCATGAAAGTAATGGTAGATTTTAATTTCAACAATTTTAACAACAACTGGTCTGATGTTTTTTATATAACATTTCTGATGCTCATCTAAGTACGTAAACATTTATGTTTCATTATGATATTTTTTCAACATAAAAGTGATTCTGTTAGCTGTAATAAATTTTCTTAAATACAATAATTTTCAGCTACTTTTTTTTGAAGTCAGAAGTCTCAAAAAATTTTTTGATTAATTTTTAAATATTTAGTATTTTTAGGAGTGCTAGCAGTCATTTAGAAATGTTCATTTTGACTTTATGTGCAGTACTAATACAGCATATTACTGCAGAATGTGGTAAGATTTCGTATGAAACAAAAAATATTATGCCTGAATATTTGTCATTACTCAGAATCTATTTTAGTTGCACTGAAAAATTTTTGAACTGACTGAGCAATGTGAAGTACAAATTGTTCACATAGAAAAAAAATATTTTATTACAGTTTAAGATTTCAAATTCAAATGCTTCGTTAATCTAAAAAAAAATTTTGTTGTTACTGAAAGAAATTTGTTAAATATTTCAAGAATTAATGTCCTTTTGACAGGTCCAAGATCATCTGTCAGCAAACCAAAATTGCTAACAAAATGCAAAATAAGCAATCGAGCAATATATGATTTTCAAGTTGAAAATTTGGACGGATCAATGACAGACTTGTCAAGCTACCGTAACAAAGTTATTTTGCTCATTAACGTTGCCACATATTGTTGTAAGTTCAAAAATATATGTAATTTAATGCGTATGCTATAAATAATGCATTGCCTACCAGATTAAGCGATAAAGATGCGTAAAATTGTTTCTTTGAATAGTACAATATGACGCTGTGATAAAATAAATTTATCAACAAAATTCATTTTAAAATATTTTGTCATTTTTTACATTTAGGAAATTAAAAATAATAACTTTTAAGATTTATGCAGTTTTGCGGATACATGAGTATAGTTTAAAAACTAAAAATCCTACAATTTTGTATAAAAAACAAACTTTTACTTTTAATTCCTTAATTTTACTCTACTTAAAAGACAAATTAAAAAAATGAATAATAATTTTTAGCTTTCACTGAGCAATACAAAGACTTTAATTTGTTGCTCAACAAAAATAGTAATGCGTCACTTGTAATTCTGGCATTTCCATGTAATCAATTTCATTATCAAGAACCAGCTCGTAATCATGAATTACTGAATGGTTTAAAATATGTACGACCAGGAGAGGGCTGGCAACCACATGAAAAACTACATATTTTTGGCAAATTAAATGTTAACGGTGATTCCAGCAATCCACTATACAAATTTTTGAAGGTCTTCAAATTCACTTGAAAAACTTTAAACCTATTATTTACTTTCTCTCTCTAAAATTAAATCTAAAAGCAGACTTAATTTTTTGGTTTGCTGTGAAAGCATTTTTTCATGTGTCTTACCGTTACTTGCAAGTTGAGTTTTAAATTAAAATATAATATTTCAACTATTTTTAGTACAAGCTAAAATATCACAACATGATCTTTTCTCATGGATATTTTATGATAACTTTTTAAAGTTTACACTTTTTCAATAATTTATACTTACAGAAGGTTGCTTAGTTTGCTATTTTCCAGGAAGTCTGTCCACAAACAGCTGAAACCATTGGAAGACGCGATGAACTTATGTATGATCCAATTAGTGTTAATGATATTACTTGGAATTTTGAAAAATTTCTGATTGACAAAAAAGGTCGACCTCGTTATCGTTTTCATCCTACAGCGTGGGGTAAGGGAACTGAAGTACAGCCGTTTATCTATCAATTAGAAAATGAATAAGAAGCGCATAATATGAGTAAATAATAACTATCTAATTTACAGTTTGAAAATCAAGATTTGTAAAAGTTTCTCTTACCATATTGGTTATGTAATTATGCAAATTATGCAGCCTAAAACTTTTATAAATCCTTTTTTTGGCAACTTAAATGATTTGAGGCATTGTTTAATGATTGTGCATAAATAATAGCATCATATTTATTTTTATGAACATTGAAATAGTAACTCATTTCTATTCTTATCTTTATTTATTTTTCTTTATTCAGCTAATCACTTCATTTTTATTCTCAAATATTATTAATTACAATTACATATTTACTGATAATGTTCTCACAATTTCATTTTGAGAAGTTTGACACTTTTGTAACTGCAATAATTTTATTAGCTACTAATTCCTTACTTTACTGACTGATTGTTTATCTAATACTTATCACAAACAAATTTGCTAATGTCAATTAGCTAATTTATTTTGCTCCAGCCCAGTTTAGTTATGGCAACTTTTTTGAAGTGAAGATTGAAATCTGTAAAGAAACTCTACGAAACTTTACAAATTCTTATTTATGCGTGTATGACAAAGCCAAATCATTTTTTTGGCTAATTTAAATTTCTTTTAAATACTTTTCACATGACGACAGCAGTTTGGTCTTTTTAAAGTGCACTTTTTGTATAGTTTTGCAGCAAACTCTGTTACGTGTGACTGTGTGGGTAACATCTAGCAAAACCAGTTCCTCAATGAAATAAAATAAAATTGAGTGTGTATGACAACAAATAAATCACGCATATCACGAACAGTTTGAAAATTTATACTTTGAAAAGTGACATTTCATGTTTATTTTTCTTAGCAAAAAATACTGCATATTGAATTTTTGAAAAACTTCGATTACGAGACATTATCGAACGTTAGCACAAGCTTTCATGGTACAACTTAAGCGCTTCTTTCCAGCCTTTTCATGCATTTTAATCTAGTTTATATATCATACGCTTTTAAAAAGTCAAGTTAGCAAATCTTTCTTATTGTATTACTTTACAACCAGAGGATTGATAACCCAATACTTAAAATAAAGTGCACTGATTAGACGTTATCCTTAATTTGTCTCAGTGAATTATTGTTTAGCATAATATGACTTAAATGGAAAGCACGGCAAGTAATCCATAAATAACTGCAATTTTTATAAGTAAAAAATTAAACTTGTAGAAAGCATCATATTTCCAATTTTGAAAAAATTAAACTATGACTTCTAAATTTATTTACTTAGCAACAATGTGGCATTTCATGTGGACCTTGATGAACCTGTAGAATCAAATGTGGTAAAGAGACTGACCATAATTTTTGGGGCATGTCATGAAAACACGGATATTCCCTTTTCCCAATCACTGTTATTACTTGAGTGATAAAATTAGAAGCAAATTGATTACTCCTACAACTTGCTAAATCATTTAGCAAAACATGCTCCATTCATTCTTTAAAGTAAAACTTCCACAGGATTGAAAAGAAGCGGTTGATTTCCTTGACTTTTTAAAAAAAAGACTTGGCTCAATGCAACAAAGAAGCTAGCATTAAAGATCAATAGTAATGAAAGAAGCATACATAAACTATTTTTGTAACAAAAGGTTAAAGTGCAGTACCAACTATAAGTAGCTATGATTAATCGGATTTCCAAGATGGAAAATATGCACGGAAAAGAAACTCATCATTGGTGTATTCTTGACAAAATTTGCACTCTTTGTTATAATTTTATCAAAAGTATTAATAGACGTATCATTCTTAAACTAGTATTCTAGACTAAGTATAATTTGGTAGCTTTTAGTCTCAGTTAACAGTGTCATCACTTTTGTTACTGTGCTCAGAGAACTGTTCCGTGACAATCTTTGTAAGATTTTACACTTTTGTTGCTTACTTTGCAACACTGATAGCATCACAAGAATTATGATTACGATTCTGTTTATCCAAACAGCACCCTCAACTCATCTACTGCTCATCTGATATCACAGTTTGTAATCATAACTATGTTAAAAGAAAATTTGGAATTATTCCAGATTTCCAAATTTTATTTATCTTAGAATAAAAATTTAGGAATGACCTATCTGTTAATACCTTTATTGAAATCGTGTTCCATCGTGATCATGATTTCTCAAAACACTAAGGCTCATTAAATGGGAAAATCCTAAAGACATATTTATTAGCACACCAAAAAATGCAAAGACAGAATTAGAGGTTATTAAAAAAGTAAATTAAAAAACAATGAGAAAAAGGAATCACACCAAAATATTTACTACGGCAAAATATGAAAAGTTAGTGACGTGAATGATCTACATGATCTCAACAGTTGTCACAAACAAATATCTAACGAAACTTCTAGTAAGATATGACTGAGATTGACTACAGTAAACGGTTAGTACTCCAGATTGTAAGAAATACCGTATGCTCACATAATTTTGCTTCACATAGAAACCTGAAGAATCCTAAACAAAAAATCCTGACGCAATAAATAAAAGATTTGCAGTGAGAATACATTTCACACCAACACTACTAGCACTTTCGAGTGATGCAATCTCAGGTTAGGACATCACGCTTCACCACGTGCTTTGTTTCATTCCCTACTAGAACTATACTACTCAAAGACCCTAACTTTGCTGTGCAAGACAAGTTTTGAAAAAGTTTGCAGCAAATAAATCTGACAGACAAACAAATTTTTCAGTATTATTTCAGATATTTGATCCAAAAGCTTGGGAAAATCAGTTAACTAAACAGAGCAAAGAAAAGAAATGGAAAGTTCCCAATTCTACATACGCATCTGTTGAAAGAATACGGTATGATGCCATATTATGTTTAAAGATTAGTGCAAACGAATAACGCTTCGTTTTATCGACTTTTGAAGTCAATCAGTAAACGAATTGAGTATCTTTGCTATTAAGAATTACAATATCAAAAAAAAAAAAAATGCGTTAGATCTTACTGACAATTATAAATGGAGCAATTTGAAGATGATGAATTTCAGAAATCTCACACTTTATTTGACATGAGTAACCTGGCTTGAAAACAATACACGAATGTGAATATAAGTGAACAAATACGATATTAATTAAACAAATTAATATGAGACTGTACAAAAAAAAATTAACATGAGATGGGAGAAATGTATGGAAAATTGACATTTTCAAAAAACCAAGAATCATTATAGATAATGCGTTCAGAATTAAATTGAATTATCGCTTCTGCTGATCATGATTTGAACAATATTCAAAAAATATCATTTTTGATCCACTATATTAAGTTTGACAACACTCCGCAACACTACCTAAACCTTCTGCACTAGACATTCCTGAGGAGCCACCTCGTCCACTAGAGCTCGATCCAATTGAAAATCTTCGTTGCTGGTTACCGCTAGCATTTGATTCATCAGGGATTACTTTGTTCATCTCTGATAACAAACTGAAAAACTTCAAGACTATCAAATGCTACAAAAATCTTTGGATCAGAATTAACCCAGAAAGTCTTAAATTTCAGTGCATTCCGATGATGCATTTATAACTGATTATAAATAACTAAATTCCAAAGAACAGAATAGTGCATTGCATACGAAAGTTGTCATCGCAATGTATTTTTTAATTTCTAAAAATCTAAAAACCAACGCCTTTGCCTGATTGACATTAAAGGCAGATGCAGAACCCTCCAATAACGGTTTCATGTTTTCCATCTGAACTGAATCAGATTCATAAGCAGTAGAGTCAGAGAAACGAGTATGCCTCAATGGCGGAAAAGGAAACTTCGTACCACGTAACTTACCTAAAAGGTAGGGAAAAAAATAACAAAAAAATTTCAGTCTATTAAATTAATTGAAATTTACAGAATAATGTTTAAAAATCTTAATGCGTTCAGAACTAACTGATCAAGTTAAAGAACAATGTACAACATGAAAGTATTATTACAAAAGCAGTTACCTTTTCCAAATAAAATTGTTTTTGCGCTGTACACATTCACATATTGTGCTTTTGAAAGTTCAGCGTTGAATAGATTTTTCATACCATTCTTTTGACCAATAATCCCGGATTTCTTTGTGACTTCTGGACTATTATTTAATCGTCGTATCTTACAGAATATCGGTGACCCACTTTTTTCGCTGATATCTAAATCCAGTGGTGCTGATGCTGCCCCAGCTGACCACAACGGCGAGCCGATTGCACTATCAACTGATAGGGCGGCTGTGGTGTTCAAGCTACGCTCATTACTAAAATATCTAAAATATTTCAAATGACGTTCCTTGCATAAATTATGAACTTGGAATCAAAGGTTTATAAAAAAATGATAAGGATATCACTAGGCTTGAAATTTAAAATAATAGATCTTAAAAAGTAACAGTTTTCGATTAAGTGCGTGAGAGAAAAACTGCTGAAAATAAAAAAATAAAATATTGTATTGTTTGTTGTATCTTAATATTTTAATAAACTTCCACTTCAAAACGTACGACGTATCTGTTGCTGGGAGTGGAATTACAGGATATCGTCTAACAAATGCGCAATGCGCGTTAGGATTATTTTGCTTTTCGTACAATATAGTTTTTTCTTCTGGTAACAAAAGGTGACAATCATTATCAAACTCTGGATCAGAGTCGTGATCGATTACCGGCTAAACTAATTTATTTACAGAATCAGCTTCCAAATTTTAAAAAACCAGTAACAATAAGGAGCAATACTATATTTTAAAGAAGAAATATAAAATTCTGTATGATTCCTAATTAAAATTCAGTTAATTTTCCTAAAAAGAGTTACAGTTTTATGTGTTAAAATTTTAAAAACGCACGGTCGCATGATAGTAATTAAAAGATTTAGAATGCTTTAACGACAACTGACCGAAGGTTTCGTGACATTTCGAAATGCATTGAAACATAATTCACTCAAAACTTTAATACAACCTACTAGATTTTTCATGTGAACAGTCGCACTTCAGTTTGTTGAGTTCAGCATCAAAGCGTACAACAAATGAAAACGAAAGCCAGTCCTTTTAAGTCTACAGATAAGTGAGAAAAATCAAAAACATCGGCAACTTACTTCACTCGCACTTAACACAGGCTCTGATAGTGGCCTTACTTTTCTGCGCCCCGATGGACTCTCTAAAGATCGTAATGATGTAAGAGGAGGCAGTGGTGCAATATTCCTAACTTCACTTTCGTCACTTGACATAGACTGCACATCCAAATAATTCTGCAATCAAGATCATGGCTTAAATTACAGTAAATAATATAATATTTTATAAATTTCAAGTCAACTTCAAAAGTGCTGAGACAAGTAACCTCTTGATCACGAGCTGATTGAGTAAGCATCCAATCAAAATAATCTACTAAAGTGTCAAAACTCGGACGATTCTCAGGTTTCTCCTGAAATATGAAGTTAAAAATATTTATTTGCAAATCTAACGATTTATAAGAAATAATCTAAAAATGACTACCTGCCAACAAGCAACCATGACATCATACACTTCTTCTGGGCAATTATCTGGAGCTTCCATTCGATATCCTTCTTTTAAACACGAATACAGCTGTTGCATTGCAATTGATGGATAGGGCGTACCACCAAGAGTCATTATTTCCCAAAGCAGTATACCAAATGACCAGCTAAAAAAATATCAAACAATGCGATTCAGAAGAAATACTACAAATACTGCTATAAAATTAAAGCACAACAAAAGCACTGTACACATCGCTGTAGATTGTGTATACATGGGAATCCAATGCTTCTAATGCCATCCATTTAATTGGTAATCGTCCATTTCCTTTCTTTCGGTAATAATCATTATAACGTACATCGCGAGATAGACCGAAGTCAGATATTTTTAATATAAAACCGTCCGCAACTAGAACGTTTCTTGCAGCTAAATCACGATGAATTATCTGTAAATGAAAATATATAGTTTTATTGAATATTGTGTAGTTAGTTTCAGTTGTAACTCATCTTATGACTAATTCTAAAAAAGACCTTGCGATTAGCCATGAATTCCATTCCTTTAGCTACTTGCCAAGCAAACTGCACAAGATGCCGTTGCGTCAAATGTTTGATAAGCACTGGCTGGTCATGCGTTGATGCTATAGTTAATTTTCGCTGCAATCGCCTCGGTTCTAAATAATGATCGTTGCCAGCACAAGTTCCTGTTCCATTATTAAATGCTTCAGGAATTTGTGAAATGCCATCGATATCTCGGGGACGATGTGCTCTTAGAAAATCCCTAAAATACAAAGAATTATAAAGATGAAAAAAAACAACAACAAATTATCAAACATTTAAGTGTTCACGTTGTTTATAAATTCTACTGCGATGAAATTTCATTAGGCTAAACAACAACTATTATATTTTTGAAATTCCAAAACTCAGTATTTTAATTACCTTAAATTACCATGCTTGCATAACTCTACTATGACGTACAATGGCCCAGTACCAGTGCAACATCCAATCAAACGAAGCAAATTTTCATGATGACCAATTATTTTGAACGTTTCCATCTCACTAACCAAGTCAATTAACTCTTTTTCATGAGCTGATGCTTTCAGTTTCTTGACGGCTACCTGTAATGCCTCATTTAACAAAATATAAAGGTCTTTACAAAGCTATTAAGTATCACACGCATCACCAAATACCTCTTCCTCGTGTACTTCTTGGCTTAAAGATGATCGCGTTATTTTCAGCACTGCCTTCCAAACTTCCCCGAACGCCCCTTCTCCCAACATTTCCACAAAACGCAATCTTAAGAATTAATTATAAAATATGCTCGGAAGCTTAAAACAAATCATTTCAAGTTTAATGAATTGCAGATGGATTAAATAATAATAACCTCGATCGCTCCACTTCCCAAGCAGGATCCGGTGGAATTTCATAGTCTGACAAAAAAGTTAAATCACTCGAAAGTCTTGGTATTCTCGTCCCAGACATTGGAATTGGTTCCACATGAATTTGGTAAGTAGATGGCATATCAGACCAACCATCATTTTCTGGGTCCATTGGCTGCTTTGTAACGATAACCTAACAATTTATCATTATACATGTTTATATTTTTTGCGATTGAGGAATTCAGAAAAATTAGTAACTTGTTTGAAATCACGTTTGCTTCCTAGAGATAACATTGACAATGCAAAATTAACCAAAATAAATTACTCTTTTTTTGACTGGTCCAATGAATTGCTCCATTTCGGCTATTTGTGCCTTTGAATGCTTCCGAATGCAAAAAATGTAAAATAAAGTAGTGGACAGAGTCAAAGTAAGTAAGACAAACAAGACAATTACAGCCACAACGGATAGACGAGACCATTTCGTAGATGGATTAGCCGTTGCCAGCGTCATCGCATGAAACTCATTGACTGTTAACGTTGCATTTGCTATGGCCTGGAATCAATGGAGATGATTTTTATTAGTAAATTAATAACCAAATTACTACTTGATCCGAATTTTCCTTATTTTGAGCAAGTTTAAGAGTTTGAAAAAAACTTACATGGCCTAGATGGTTACCAGATACACATGCATACATTCCTTGATCGGCTAGAGTAACATTGACAATTGTTAGTGTTGATGAATCCTGAGATGTCTTCGTCACAATGGCATTCTACGACAACAGTAGTATTATATTTAAAAATTAAACTGATATAAAATTAGAAACAAGGAGTACTTGAACGAAATGTATCTCTTAGATATGCAAGAAACGTGGAGAATTTGCGTAAATTTAATGATTATTCGTGAACCTCAACTGATTGCATATCCGTGTATCGAAAAACATATTTACGATCCGTCTCATTCCAGTAATAAATGGAATCATTTGTCATTTCGATACGCATCCAAACAATATGTGGTGTTAGATCAGATATCACCTACAAAACAAAAACTCTTTGAAATCTGATCTTCACATACATAACTGGCTCACAAATTTTTGATGACTCCAATTTAATTTCTTGATTTTCAAGAAAATATTTTCCATTCCAATAAGGTTAACAGATTTGTTAAACTAGTTGTTCTTTCCTACCTTGCAAGTGAAATTAACGCTACTGTTAGCATCAACAGTTTGATTAACAAGAATATTAGGGACAATAATCGGTTTTGAACGCATTCGGTCAACAACTCGTAATTTAAAAGTTCGCGTGACTGAACCAGCCGAATTGAATGCCTACATCAAAAATGAATATACGTTTCTACGGTTTACATACAAAGGCTCCTGAATCAAAGCAGAAATAAATACAAATAAAATATTTTTTAAATAATGGAGAAGGAACAAACATCTTTACTACACGAATAAAAAAATTAAAAAAATGATACATCTACATTTTATAACTATAAAAAAAATATTAAGGAATTAATAAGATTTTTATATCACCATTTTCTTCATGTCAATTCTATAGTAACATAATAACATTGACAAGATAACAGTTTCAAAAAAATAAAAATAAACGACTAACCTCACAAGTGTAATCACCTGAATCTGATTCCGCAACGTCTTCTATCTCTAATGTATTTTTTCTCAAACGATACTCAGTCCCTACTGGTCTTCGGACTTCCGTAGTTATGACCTTTTTATTATTATTAAACCAAATAACCTAAAAGGTTCAGTAACATTATTTAATATATCGCGGCGAATACAATGTATCTTTAATATAATGCTATAAATGAAAAGAATTGCCTGTGGTTCTGGCTGTCCTCCAGCTTTACACTGCAGTTTAATAGTTCTTCCGGAAGGTGTGATAACTGAAGTATCTGCATCTTCATCACGTACTTTGAAGTATGGTGGTACTGAAGTTCATTTTTCCCGATGAAAGGAAATAAATTTGAGAATAAAGATGTAATTTTTGTTAATTACCGATAAAAAAGTTTGAATAGTAAAATAGAACTAAGCAGAACTTAAGAATCGTTACTAAAAATTGCCCCAGAAACGTAAATTTACGCTAAACTCACCAACAGTTTGTATGAAGAAATAAAATTGCTACTATTCAGAATGCTTATTCAATTACTGCTAGCGAAAACCTAATTATATTAGAGAAAACCTTTTTGAAGAGCAAAAACACGACGGGTAGTTGTGGAACGCGTTGAGAATGAATTTGTAACGTGCGAAAAAATCGTTTTAGTTGTAGCTGCTGTAAAAGTAGCAGTGACGGTAGCCTCAACTGGAATATAAGGTGCCTTCGGCGCAATATCAGGAGGATTTCTTTCAATATATGAATCTACTCGCGGTTGATCATGCATAAGCAAATCAATGGGAGACCTTCCCATCACTGTCTCATCAATTTCATTGGAGTGGTTATCCATAAAATGCATTAAAATGTCAGCTTCGTTTTCTTCAACATCAGTATTTTGAATATGATCAGCCGTGATATTTGCACTAATGTCAGGTATATCGTGTTGAAGAAGTGTTCGTGCCCGAAGACGTTTCTCAACATTATCTAAAGTACTCCAATCACTCAATGATGACTTAACGGATGCAAGTTTTTGCCGTGTTAACAAACTCGTTAGCAAATGACTCACATCCGCCCAATTATTTTCCACCAACCAGTCGAGTAACTTTACTGGGTCTGAAACTTGTACAAAAGATAAGGTTTCAGGATGCTGCATAAAAATCATGCTTACCAGATAAAAAAGTTCTTGCTAATGAACCAGCGATTTGCTGTTGTTGATCATGCATTACATTATTTGGCATGGCATCATGCAGCCCAATTCCTTGCAAAATTTCATGCGTGTCTGCTCCTGGTAATTCATTACCGCAAACACCATTTTCACAAATTTTCTTTCCTAAAGGTTTCCGAATTTTGTACGCATATTTTTTGAAAAGTTCACAACGATCATCATTGACTTCAGTCCAATTTATACCATCTTTCCGATACTCGCCCGTGAAGTACCACAGACAGATGCATTTCTCAGGAACATTTTGGGTGGGAAATTCATGCATGAGGAAATAATCACAAAAATCTGCAAAGAAAAAATCAAATACGTGCAAACAGCGGTTTTCAAATCCATGCACTGACTGCAATAACTAAAAAACATTTAATTCATCAATTAATCACTTATTATATGGCCATTTTAGAGATTATCTATAAAAATTTTGTTCTTCTATTTTACAAGCGCTAATATTTGATATTTACATCATGCAATTATAGTAAGTAGCTATTACAAATCAATAAAAAGTTTAATCGAAAAGAAAATTCCATACATGAACTACTTATTGATTTACTTTTATTCACTGCACTCTGTTTCTTTCTTTTAGATGGAAAAACTGTAGCACTGGTAGAAGCAGTTTTTCATGCAAGAAAAGATTTGCCTTATGAAATTAGCTGTTCACTCCATACCAACTGTTAGGGCTGTCAAAAATTATTCACAAATACAAACATAACACTCTATAACACTTACCAATTATTTCCAGTGTGAAATTACGAAATATAGATCCAGCTTGATTCCATACTTTACAAGCCCACGACCCCTAAGATATACAAACAATAAAAAATGTCATACAGTATTAGAAATGTAGTACCATCAGATGATGTGATTTTGAAAGTCTAACCTGGTCACTAACTTCGACTCTTTTTATCTCTAAAGAGAAATGTTTTTTGTTTTCACGTAAACGTTCGTTGGTAGCATAAGCTGAATGATCTAGAAATTTCCCATTTCGGAACCAGTGTATCTAAAAATTGATCTTTTTAGGAGGGAGAAACTACGGTGAAAACAAAAAAGCTATGCATTGTGCTTTAGTCAATAAACTCAATCAAAACATTTGCGCTGCGTAATCACTTCATTATTATGCATACTTAAACCATGGTTTTAATGACGATTGCATGATAATTTATGTAATAAAGCTTATAAATCCAAAATATTTTTCTAGTTTTATAGTACAGAAAATATAAGTCTTAAAAAAGTATAAAAAATAGCAATGAGTAAACCTTTGGCGCTGGTCTCGCCAAAGCAGTGCACTTGAATATGGCTTTATCATTGAGAAATACTTCATGAACAACTCGCTGATTCTGCTTGAATCTAGGCGGACCAGCTAAACCATTACACAACATGTAATAATAATTCGAGATGGGTAGAATTCATGCATCTCAAACATTCAGAAATAAATTATGCCTAGCTTACTGCTTACGTTGTTGCATAACTTAAAGCTAAATAATACTTTGTATTATCAAATATGACTTTGCATATCTACAGCTGATATGAGTGGAAAAGTTAAGAAATGTCCTGACACATTTTCACGTTTTGAGCTAATTAGAGAGAAGTTTGAGAGAATAAAATACTGTTTCCGATAGAAACGCGGAAAGTAGACAAATGGAACGGGATTATAATTAGCTCAATGAAACTGTCATTCAGAAAAAAAGTAAGAATGTCCTAAATTCTAGATAACTGCAGTAATAAATTAGTTGCTCAGCATAAAATGCTGCCCAACTTTTTACGTAACTTACCAGATGTCAATAAGATTAATGAAGCCGATGCAAACAGAATATAGAAAAAAAAGAAAAATGAGAAGTAATCTAGAACGGACCTAAGAAGATTTATTATATGGTCAACAGGACTTTTACTACCAAACTATAAGTGCGTTGAGGAAAACCATTCTACTATCTCATTTCCATTGTGACATGATGACAATCAAAATAAGCTTTTTATCCTAAAAAGAATCAAAAGACAAAAAATAAATAAAAAATAAACCAAATTATTTGCCATGAACTCTCAAGAATTTTTCAATACACTAAAATTTTGGCTTCCTACAACCTTAAAGAATAATAGACTCACTTTGAAGCCAAGGTCGTAATGCTTTGCCGCTGACGTGAGGGGATAAAATACTGTTTGCATTTGATGAAGTTAGTGTCCATGCAGTGGTCGCTAGTAATATGGTCAAACCAACGTATATTAGTACTGAGTGCATTTTGAAAACTTTCTTTTACATCCAAATTTGATCTAGATACATAGCTTTCTCCAAAATTAAAAACTGCTGACAGATGTATGCGACACAAAGGTGGCGCGTATTCTGATAAAAATTGGATATTACTGGCTCTGGAAATAGTGTTTTCTACATTATTCTCTAGCACAAATCTGGTAAATATTATATGTACGAAATACAGTTGATAATTAGGAATGAAACTACCGCAGAAATATCATGCATAACAATCCAATCTTTAGAAATCAACATTTCAATCTAGTACAGTTTGTCATTTTTATTTAAAATAATCAAAACTTAAATTAAGAAAGAATGTGTAGATAAATTGGATTTAGCAAGAGTCTCCTGCTTTATAACTCGCATAATTCACACCGGATATCATTTTATTATCAAATGAACAAAATAAATCCATGATTTCCTGAAATCACTTCCGGTTCAAGGTAAAATTCACGGTGGCTTAGTAAAGAAACCAAATTTCCTTGAACATTGAAAACATCACTGTGAAGAAGAATAAACAAATGCACAAATACTTCCATCACTTCTTTCTCTCATTCCAATGCACCGTTGTAATGTCACTTACAACATTTTTCAGTCTGTTCTTCATATGGTCAGCTACAATTTCATAGTTTCTTCCTGCTACTGTCTTTCCAACCAAAACATTCCGCTCACTATCAACTACCATAATGTTATGTGGAACTAGGCTATGACCAAATCTGTCGTCCGCCCCAAAGCAAAACAGTTGGTAGGCGAGAATAAACACAATTTGCAGCATAGTTGTAGCACTAGCATTAGCAAATAGATTCGCCCCTTACATATCATGAATTACACTCACAGAAAGTGAATAGAAACGAAGTTTATCTCAGAGTTGTATGCTCTTGACTCAACCAAAAAAACAATTAAATAATTCTAAAAATGAGTAAACAAAAGAAAATATCTGACCTCAACTTCGAATCGTAATAATTGGAGAGAAACCTTTTCGTAATTAAATCTTTTAATGAGATAAAGTGAGATATGGATTAATTGACAATATATGAAGCGATATGCAAGACAAGACTGTTTTCAAATTAATAATGCGTAAAAAATAATTGAGATGTTAATAATTTTAAACAAATTGCTAACACATCAGCTCAGAAGCAGTAGTAAAAAGAACTGCTTCTCAAATCCATTGAAATAATGGTTAGCAATCGCAACTTTTGAAGAAATGGGCTTCATGCATAGACAAAAATAGATGAGATAAATGAAAATTTAACAGTAGCCAAAAATAGTTACCATAAGCTATGAAGTATCAGTGGACAGTTGGCGATAATTGCAAACAAAAATAATTAATATGATGAGCAGAAGCGTGCTTGTAGTTTGCTTGGATGAAATTTCTGGAGCATAAGTGTTTGAACAAAGCTAACCCAAATAGTATTCAGTTTTGATGAAATCTTCACAGAAAGAAGAAAGGAAGGAGAAACACTGAGAGAGACCACTGAATGCTGAAACCTGTTTTTGTTTTAAAATCAACCAGACATTCCTTCTTTCGCGCATTCCTCTCCTAATGATGCCATTCAACACTACCGTATTTGTAATCAATTTTGGTTTCTCATATATGTCGTCTACATCGAACTAAACAGGTCTAAAACCATACTTCTTCATGATGTCTCCTTTGCCTTTTCTAACAATTTTGTTCTAAGAGAAAACCAAACAACTGTATCTTGATAAGAACTTCGTGACCGAATTGCACCCACAAAATTGTTGATGATGAAGTTGAAAACTGATAAATTGCCACGAAGTAGGTTATCTCTACAAGAACTGCAAACTTGACAAAATTTTGTTAATGCTGCTCAGTTTGTGGAACTTATTATTCTGTGCTAAACAATAAACCCTTCTTTTAACTTCACGGTTTTTTGGTAATAATTATCAGTTTTCAACCTTCTCATTTTTATAAGTAAATAAAACTATAAAAGTGGAAGCATTCAGCAAAAGTCTGTCTAAAACTTCAACAAAATTAGTCGGTCTATATACCGTCACATAATGAAAAAATCAAAATTATCAAGTTACCAATTTGTTTGTTATTCAATTACTACTAGAATTATATACAAATTACAGCAATTGCTAAGATTGAATACGGCAGTTATAATCATTTTTACAAAAACTGATAAAGAGTGACAAGGCAAAAGTGAGAAATAGGATGAGAAAGAACTATCGTAACAGGTATTTTGCATAACTAATTGAAATGTGAGGAGAACAGAAAAAAAAAGACGCGTAGTAACAATTATTACCTCAAGAATGCACCGAGCAAAATAAAAATTACAATTGTATATTGAGTGATAAGCATTTAATGATATAAGTAGATAGCAATGTACAACACACACTTGGACTTAGATCAGTCACAATAGTAGACAATGTGCACCACTAATTTGTTTCAGTGATATAGCATTGTTGAGGGTCACTACGGTAATGAGATAAAAAAACCTGAAAGAGCAGCAGCATGTGGCTGAGAAAAATACTGAAGAAAATCAGAAATACATCTGGGAAGAAATATTTTCTTGTTTTGTGTCATGAAGTGGCTCAAGTGTAGGAAAAATGATTGCAATGCCCTGCATGTTGTAATAATTGTGGGTATTAACAGTCACTGTAATCATTACTTAAAATGTTATCACTTTAATGTTTTACTATACTACCAATACATGACTTGAAGAATCTTCTTCATTTTTCAATATGTGTTAGAAAAAGTTAAAAGTTGACAATATTTTGCAAAATATATTATTTTGAAGAAATTGTTACACTTTATTTTTCTTTCGCCTCAAAGAATATTTATCACGAACATGTGAGGTGAGAGATCAGCACATTAATGTCACCAACTTATTAACGCTTTTTATAGAAGTGCATAACTCTGCGGTAATTAAAAAGCTAAAACATAGAATTTGCTCAAACTTTGAAAAACCAAATTGGAAAGACAAGGAAGAGCAATCAGAGAACATACCTTTAAAAAATTCTAGCGTTCACGCATATGCATTGAACAAGCAGTAACATCGTTCATCACCAATAAGGATTGGCTGTCAAGCATTCAGCTTCTTACAACCTACTAAACTCCAAGAAGCTATGATTACATTTATTAAAGTTGTGAAAAAAATAATTTCAAACTCTTAGCATCAAAATATGTGCTATATATAAAGTCAGTAGTCGAAAATATCACGAGACAAAGTTGAAGAATTTTAAAGGAAAAAGTCAAAAATGTAGGTGAAACAAATACTTTTTCACAAACGATAAAATGCTAAATTACTCAAAACAGCTTTCATATCAAGAATAAGACTTTGCGAAAGACAGTGATGATAACGGTGTTCAATAAAATCAACATTTCTGTCAGAATAACAAATTGCTATTAATTCGTAATTAAAAAATTACTTTCTTGTGCTACTCTTTCTTTGCAAATCAGTGCTTTTTTGCTGAAAGAAAAATTTTTACCATATATGAATGGATAATATACTGCTATAAAGAATATAGATTAGATTAAGCACTAGATAAATGGAACAATCACTCATCAGAAATGAAAATGTTGCATCAAAAAAATTAATGATAGTTGAAAAGTAAAAAGAAAATGATGTAAGACAGCGTAAAAAAATTGTAAAGGAAATAGCATACTGAGACACAGCTGGACTACAAGAATTTTAAAGATAAAGTTACAAAAGTTTATTATCAAAAACACTGATGACAAGTGAAGCGTTGAATTAGAGTAACATAATAATATTTTAAATGCATATTGCTATATTTCATTTATTCATCTCAATATTTGAACAGTCAGTCTATCGGATAAAGTTTGACCAGAATTACCACAAATTGTTTAGTATGTATAGAAGAAGCTCGAAGATAAGCATCGCAAGTATGACCAAAATTGAAGCATTACGAAAAGCTTAGAAAGAAGAATTTTTCTCACTCACAGCTGCAATTAATATCTCTTTCTGATCAAAATGATAGATGCTTGCCTTGTCGACTATCAGTTTTCTTAATTTCACTCTCACACCTCCTCTTTGTTCTGAGAGAATTTTGCTGAATTCAATTAAAGGAACAGTGACTGTTTAATCAATACCAGAAGGCAGTCTGTGGAATTCATCTGACAGAAAAAACTAAATGACTGTTTGTTTTTCATTTACATAATCTGCGTACACAAATTGTTTGTTGAAATTTTTGAAATAAGCCAGTCGAAGAATGTTTTTACAGGCTTTTTGTAAGGAAATCTAACCATGCAAAATTCATTCTTCAAAAACTTCTTAGAGCATTTTTGATACTCGTTTCCATATCTTTCAAATCTGCTTTAAATTTTAATTGCTATGTTAATTACACCTCGGTCGCGATAATTGGCTTTTGATTTTATCGCCCAAAGTATAAAAATATCAGATAATTATTTAATAGCAGGCTCACAGTATTTGAAGTTATAAAATTAGAAACTTTTTATTCATATCTGATTTACTGATTTATACTTTTTCCCTTTAGTTCACATGAGGGAATCTATGGTACTCTAACTGTTTTAGATTTTGGATAAAATACTTGTTGTTTTTGACAAAACGAAATGAATAGCAATGATTTCTGGAAACTACCAATAGTTAGTTAAAGCACTAACATTTGCACAGGAGAAGATATGGTAGAAATATAAGCAGCAGCTGTACACAATCTATTATTGAATAATCTGAGTGATTTTTGAAAATGCAAATTATGTAAGATATATAAATAGGAAATAAGTCAGTGATTTATTCAAAACGAATCTTTAAAGAAGTAAAACTGGCTGCCATTCGCTGTCGTCTCTACATTATTTGTAAGGAAAAAGTATGCAGTTTTGTCGTTATTACAGTCATAATCTGCGAAGCCCGGAAATAATTATCAATGTGGACCAGATGTGGTAAAGATATTGGTGATGACTGTTTCCTTGTGCGCAAACCTTTCCACCAATGTTTTAGCGCTACTTAATAATAAGTTTTCACATAAACAAAGACTTCAGTCTGAAGAACTTCATAATAAAAAGGTTTTAAATTCGTGTCTATCTGCAGAACTTCGGTAACATTCAATGTCCAAAATTACTTATGTCAGAATAGTCGATTCGTTATTCACCCATAGTAATATATTCACATACCCTTAATAATAACTAGATTTTGTTGGCTCTGTTATCTTTACCACATAAATTATGATTTAAATTGATTTGAATAAATCATGACTCCCTACGATCTGTAAATTCTGTGAACACCTTCGCATATTTCTGTTGAATAGTAACTGATAACAAAAACAAGCTAGTTATGTGGTTGAAGAGCTAAAAATTTCTGGAATCAGCGCTAGAATTGTCGTGTTTGTGCATGTCTCTTGTTCTCGAAGTCATACAAAGAGTAGGAGTGAATATAAATCACAATGACACTATTTATTCAGAGGATAACATTAATGAACAACCAATTATCAATAATTTGATTTGCGCGTTAAGTGTATTATCAACAGGGACTCATACGCAAACATTTACGTTAAAACTAAAATCAAAACAGGCAAATATTGATAAAACTGATAAAACAAAGTATTTCAGACAACCTTAATCATCCGATTGCGACTTCAAAAGAGAAAGCAGAAGTTGTTTCCTTCACACCGTTCGATCAACTTTGGGCCAAACTTTCATGCAAAATCAGTAACAAAATACCGACGTTCAGAATAACTTTTTGAGCAAAATTTTTTTTATCGCCTTGTTCATCATAATAGATAACTTGGAGCACTGCTGAATCATTTTGGATTTTCGATTATGACACATAAATAATAAACACCAACAATTAGATTATAACATAAAACCTATGATTGTAAAATGAGGCTATGAAAGGCAAGGATATTATTGTATTTCAATTGCATTTATCATCATTATTCATAATTTGTTAATTGAATATAGTTGTAAGATGAATCATAATCAATAAAGTATTATTATCAATTCATTGTAAATAAATAAAAAATTTGATTGATACATCTGTCACTCTTTGCAGTGCAAATAGAGAAACGAATAGACTTTATCTTAAGCAGTACCTAATCTAACAGAGGTGAGAAATGTAAGAAAGTGATTTTCTCTTTCTCATTCTAAAAATAAGAAGTATTTAAATTCTGACCTCCTAACCCCCCGCCTCCCCACATTTCAACAGAGTAAATGATCTAAGTTGGAGAAAGAAGATAACTGGACATATGCCTAAATAAATTATAAAATGTAACCTAAACTAATTTCAGTAAAAGTCTATGAATGCATGAAAACATTTAAATAAGGAAGAAATTTTTAGTAACATTCTATTGTTAAATCTTTTGACATGATCACCTACTGAAATCTTCCGTATTTTAATATACCAAAATACAATTGCTAAAGACAGATAGATGACAGTAAGAAAGATTCATGTATTATTAACATTTTTCCAAAGAGTTTCTGAAATAGAGTTGAAATAATTGATAATATTTGTTATTCCTGAGCTGGTAAAGCAAGCTGCAGTGGTCATAACATGAGTGATGGTATATTTTAGAAGTATGTATATTTTAGAAGCGGTGGAACTAGCATGAAAGTGGATCACACGTTTATGTTGATTTAATATCAACTGTAAAATTAATTTAATTTTACAAAATAAGTTAGTTTTAAAACAAAGAGGTAATAATTTGGTAAGATTTCAGTGATTTGATAAATTTTATATTTTCACTTCCTCTTGAAAATTGTTTGTTTCTCATCCAATGGCTCCTTTATGCATCAAGAACTCAAGCAATGTTTCAATTTCAACATTTATATTGGCAGTGGCACGGCGAATACGTTGGGCAATTTCATTTGTTTCACCATCATCAAACGATCGACCACAAAAGGATGCTACCATTGCTTGAGCGTGGGTATCATCACTTCAAAATATACCACTCACGTAGTTTCTTTTTGTTAATTTAGAAATGATTTCTTAACTGCTCTATGTAAATTACTTTACGCAGGTTATAATGATCTTTTTGAGCTTCCTAGAGTACAAAACAGTACAAACACATAATGCAGATTTTAATTTACAAAAATATTTGAATATGAGTTATAAATTCCATTCTGAGACTCATAACCAATTTTGAAATAATTTTTATAAATTAAAACTCCAGATCGTGAAATGATTGTTAACCTGGCGACAGATATATTGCTCCCATTTTTGCTCTTATCTGAATGTCTTAATAATAACTTGTCGCGCAATTCGAGCATATCGATAAAGCTGCGTCGTTTGCTAGGTGTTGAACGAATTTTATGCGGAGTTGCGGTGAGATCCAACTGAAAATTCATGAAATAAATGCACAAGAGAGATTTCAAAAGTATTCCTAATTTTTGCTCTGGATGAATTTCAAATCTTTCAAAAGATATGGAATCTCTATCAAGTATTTTTAGCCCATGCAGTCTTTTAAGGTCATCAAAAACATAGAACTATAGTTAGAATGCAAGCAGTACTTGTTTTAATGCATCGTTTAACTCTCCACACTTTGCTCGTATTTCAGAGTAGTGCATAATAGTGTTCTTTACGATTTCATGTATTTCAGCCACCCAAAACTTCATTGACAAACCAAGAGCGCGTCTACACTCATTGATAAATGACTGAGATTGTGCGACTGCCTTATCGAGATTGTGATTGTTCCACAGCTTAATTTAGTCTAATTTTTCTACATTGTCGGACATAGGGCTTGATTTTCTACAAATGTAATATGGAAAATCTCGTCTTGTGCTCATTGATAAATGTGAGTTTTAATAAATTTCTTCAATGCAGGTTTAATAAAACCAATTAAACAACCAACTTGAAGGTATTCTCCTTTATGGTCCGCATGTGGAGTCCAATCCATTACTGCAGACCAGTCTTTTAATAATAAAGGTTCGACCTAAATTATTGCTCAAATACTTCAATCTAATATAAATGTGAAATATACAGAAATATTAAGGTGGGACATGTTAGCTAATTATTTTTGATGTTTTAGCAGTAGCAAAAAATGGATTGATTCTTAAATATATACCATATAACACTAAATGCGAATTACAGAAATAAATTTTAAAGAAATATCAAGATAAGCAAACCTTAATGCCAGCTTGAAGCATACAGAGAATACCCTGCTTGGTATAAAGATCGCCACGGTTTAAATGTGGATATAAGAATTTGACCGTCATTTTAACATCAACTTTACTAAGTTCTTTACGAATTTTGGATAGCAATAATCCAAGCAGTTTTGCACAAGCCTTATTGCTTCTACATTCATCCACTACTTCACATTTTGGATCACAGTCTTGATGAAAACATGGACTCTTCGACACATAAATCACAGCCTCGAACAAATCTACCTGGATCGTTACATCATTCAAATACAGATCATCCATCAAGTACTAATGAGTGAGAAATAACTTGATGTTTCTTTCATGATAAAAAAAATTCCTTAAAATGCAAAAATTTTACCATTGTTTATCTAAATACCTTTAAAAGATGAAAAAAATGTGGCTAGACCTTATATTTTGAAATAAGATCATATATGGCAGCGGCAAGTTGCTCTTCTACGTGCAATTCACTTCGACTTTCGTGATAGAAATCACCTCGGTAAACGTAATCATGACCAATAAGGGTAACAATTAATCCACTACTTTCATTTTTGTGCTCCAGAAAGCAGTTTTGGACATGCTTTGGCACATGAAATTTTGATGACCCATTCGTGCAATCACCATTACACTTACAGCTATAATAATTATTTATTTTTATTTAGAAAATTATTTTGTTTGATACAAATCACAAAAATATGGAAGAAGAAAGTACAAGACATACTTGCTGCTGCAAAATTCATACATTGAACGACATAAGCATTCTTTTTTGATGCACTGCTTCTTACTTTTGCTGCATTGACAACCTTGCGTTGACTTCGCGCTCTAAAATTAATGCATTACCACAATAGCCTAAAGAAAATCAACGATAACTATAAATTTGATCAAAAATAATATTTCCTAAATTATTAATGTGAAAGATCATTTATGATCTTAGCAAAATTTGATGATCACATGAAGAGCATAGATATTATGGTAAATATACTTTGAGGAGTTTTTTTTGCGGCTCTTTGTTCTTGCATATTTGTTTACAAGCACAAAGTTTGCTACACGGTTCCTTGATCCGTAAGCAGTCACACCTTTCTGGTTTAGAACATGCATTTTTCGCCGGTTTTGTTGGGTCAACTTCACATGAACATTTGCATATCGCTTGGTTAAGGCAGTCACCGCGATATCTACATCCACAAAGATATATTATAAAAATTTACTTTCTGATAGTTTAAGTATAACTTATGAATTACATTGACAGAATTACTGAACACTCAATTTTTTTTTGAATAAAAGTTTTTTTTTTTTTTGCTGCACAATAATATAGGATTATTTTTTAACTTATATTTGGTATAACAAAAGCAGAACTTTCAGCATGTCTGTTTAAACCTAAAACAAAAGTAGTTCGTATTTCAAAAATAAACAGTTTATCAGTAAGCACTGAAAAGCATTCTTTGAGTACAAACTCAAAATGTCAAATATGTTCATTTACTTATTATAGTACAAAATGATGATTGTAAGTGCGGTATGAGCAATTAGTATTATCTGTGAAATTAATATTAGCTTATCCACGTGTTTTGCAGCATTTAGAAGAAATTAGATTAGTGAATTTTTAAATACATAATATATTTGCATTTATTCAGTGAGTACCTACTTTTTACAGTAAAAATTTATTATTTTTCAGAAGAAAATTTGTATTGTTTGAATTTTACGTTTACAATAATTTATAAAGAGTAATGTTCACTATTTTTAAAAGCTAATTTTAATTTTTATGGAGCAGATAAGTTATCACTAAAAAGCTTAACTCGAGCTATATAGTAACTGAATTTATTCATTGTACTGTAATTACATATTTTTAAAGCACACTAAGCTACACATTAAATTCTCACTGTTTTCATTGATTCAATTCATACATCAAAATTAAATTGGACAATCAATGCAATGCTAAGCTTTATAAAATAATTGAATCATTACCAGCAGAATGTTTAATGCTTTTTCAATTACTTATCTACCGTAAACTACAAACTAAACTTGTATTAAAATAAATGGCGTTAAAATACTGCATAGTTTTTTTTAATAACTAAAGCCTATAATTTTCCATATTTTTCATTTGAGAGCAAATAAAAATATAATTCAGACAAAACAACAGAAAATGAAATGAAACCTTGCTGATTCACAGTGCTCATCACAAATACGTCTTGCTGCGGAACACGGGCAGGAATCCGAAGAACAACGGTTTTGTGACGTTGGACATTCACAACAGAAGTGCGAGGAAGCGGCTGGTTTGCTCATGATGAAAACCGCCTCTGTCAAGCTTATGCTCTAGATCGATACTTCAAATCTAAAGAACGATGCTTGAAATCGTTAAATCGCCACTCTTACTCAAAAATTAAATACATTTCAAGTACCAATTGCTGTCTTCTCGAACTAAAGCTATAGCCATAATGTGTCAGACGTATGTGTGCATTTGCTGGCCACATTCAGCATTCTAATCGTTGGTCCTCATTAGCGCTTTATTTTTCTTCCTTAAAGTAACGAGATGCAAGTGTATGCAAGTGTGTATGTGTGCATGCATGTATGCGTGAGGGTGTGTGCTGAAGTTTTGAATAGTGTCAAGAATTTGTTGAAAAGATCTTCGCTTAGTTTTCAGACAGATGCTACTTCGTTTCTCATGATTGACTAGATCTAAAATTGTATCAAGCATGAAAATTTTTCTTCTGAATAAAGTATTCTTGTTGTTATGAAAAAAGATTAAATAAACACATCTCTAACGTGTTAAATTACACAATTTCCATTTTTAAAAAAATGCTATTTAACGTAGTCTTGTTTCAATCTGTCAAGTTGTACAGGATTTATATGATCTCCTAGCATTCACTCAATAAAATTCGTACTGTATAATTGATTCATCCATAAATTAATAAATAAATAAGTAAATTAATTTTTAAACTATTTTACACTCTTTAATATTTGCATACCTTAACACTAAGATGACTTGGATAGCTGTAGAAGCGCTCCTTTCAAATATTTAAGTTTTGTTGTTCTGGCATACTCAAAATTTACAATTTCTTATCATTATTCAATTCAATATTATTGCATATTAAAAGAAATCAACTGCAGCCATTCTTTTAACATTAAAGATACTGTTGATATTAATAAAAGACGCATGATGCAAAAAAAATAATGGAAGTACAAAGCTTATAGTTGATTCGAGCAGTTGCAGCAGAATAAACATATTTTGCTTTTGTAATAACTCAAAGTTTAGAAAAATCTTTTCTTAAAGCAGAAAATTTATGAATTAAAAGTAAAATTTTGAAAAAAAAGTGTCTTCATCCCTTTAATTATTTAAATTTGGAAATATTTATTTCCTGGAAAGAATTTCATTTTTTTACAAAACAAATTTATTAAGATGGCGCTGGTTTTTCGCTTTTCACAATTCAAAAATATTGTGAAAGAAAATTACAAATGAACATTACTGATTAAAAATTAAAACTTTTTAGAATTTGGTACGATTATTTTTTTCAAATAGGAAAAGCAAATTCAATCTTTAAAGACATTTTTTGCTAAAGTACTCATTAACATACTCAGATGTCGTTTAAATATAACTGATAACATTTGAATACATTGCGCAGATTTGAATACATTGGGTGATTACACAAAAAGGACAATATGATAGTTGCCATTTTGATTACAATGCATGCATTTGCTGCAAAGAGAGCAGTTATTGCCAAGGAAGTATTATCATTAGAATAGAGTCAAAATTATTGAAAATCTTTAGCTAATCTTAAAACATGAAATTTAATTATTCTTTTCATACTACGAATGCTTAGCATTCTCATAAAACTTTACTGCAACGAAACTAAATCAGCCAATAATTTATGGTTGAATTAAATGAGTAGTAGGTTACTAGCTGAAAATCTCATCTCTGACATCCTGGCTCATGTTCATATCATTTAGGATATTGGAAGAAAATGACCACAAAAGATAAATAAAAATGAAAAGAAAGACAAAATTCAAATTATATTAATAAAAAATTTACAAAATCAATTTTTTTGGAACTGAATTAGGATTTAAAAAATGCTCATTCTTTGTAAAACACAAAAAATATATACTTTTGTTGGTAATTTTTATATTTATTTATTTCTCGCTTTTAGAAAACTACAGCACCAACAAATACTAAGAAATGAATTTGATTACTATTTCTTAATTATTCTCCGCTAAAATTATAAATAGTTCCACAAAATTTTTTCGCAGAAAATAAACATTCAACACTTATAGTTCATCATTATTTATTTATATCTTAAGTTTTTGTAACATTAGATGGATGATTAAATCTGAAAGATAAATAAATTCAATGTTTGATAATTCTTAAGAAGACATCAATATTTTCCAAGCAAATATGGTAATGGAAGACGAAACTTTGAAAGCCATAAAGCTACAAAATGTGCATTAAGTAAAAGAAATAATGCTATAAAAAATGAAGCAGTAGTAATTTTTGTTTCAAGTTTTTCAAATTAACCAATTAACCATATATGATTTCACTTTAATGACTTTCGACAGCATCGTGAAATAGGTTCCTTAATAAAATATAGAAGTATGTAAAATATTTATTGCTTCTTTGTACTGTTAAAACAAACAGTACAAGATTCATTCTAGCAAAAGATTAATATGAATGATTGTCAATTATTATAATAAGAGGACTTTTTAGATGATTGAACGCAACAAAAAAAATGCATCTTGCACCTAGCACCATTACTGTTCTTTGCAAGGAGAATAGAAAATTAAAATTTTCATTTCTATTACATAGCTAATATTACATAGCTTTTATTTTCTTTAGTATTTACATATCTTATTCTTGTTTAATTGCATTCTGCCTCATATCTTATGACATTATTAATCAACTATTTATGTATGGATTTCCGGGGCAATTTTCAGTTCTCAGATAATACAAAATTAGATTTATTCATTATTGAATCAAGAGAGTTGAATTCTCTGCTAAATATCACTTATTTCAACTACAACTTTGCACTGGACATTTTGCGCTATGCTTACATACTGCATTGCGCTTATCACTCTAAGCATGATAGCAATGCTAATGTATTGTCAGTGGAGAGACGAAAAAGTGACACGATAGCATTTATCTGGGCCGTGTTAAATGTAAATTCGTGTTATTAGTGCATGAAAATAAGTGCTTGCATAATACTGTGTGGGTGCTACTTACTTAATGTTAGTGTGGATGTGAGTCAGTGAGTTCTGTGTGGTAAGGGGTACTTGATATCTGAGTATTAATAGTTGGAATTAGGAATAAGTTTGCAGTAGATCTCATTTGTGCAGTATTGGAATTGCAATATTGTGCATTACTAATATGGCACTATCGAATTCCGAGAAGTATGATGAAGATGTATTTGAAATTGAAGACTTTACTATTGTAACAATCAAAGAAGGTTTATGTGCTGAATTGGAACAGTTATTACGTAAATGGGAGCTTGTTGGCGACATTGGCAACAACTATTCTTTTACAAAGGTTTGGAACGATCGCTTACTTTTTGTGCTTTAGATTTCTTCCTGACTTTAAGTGCATGTTGCAGACATCATTAGCGGAATGTCAGTGGGATTCAAAGTATCAAGAGATCACGTATGGCAACAATCATTTACTTGTTACTCATTATTGGCCAAAAAATTTAAAGAAATTGGAGCAAACAGAAAAACCAGATGAAAGCACTGAAAATTACTTGGACTCATTCTTATGTAATGCTGCACGATTAGTTTATTCTTCGGAAACAGATTTTTGCCCAGGATCAATTATATGTAATCAGGTATGTTTCATTGTATTTAATAAAAATGAATTTCAAGTATCAGATTATTGTTGGCATTGCTACTGTGGTTACAGTTTGGAGTACTCGAATTTATCATATTGACTCCATCTAATTGGCTTGTGGATAAAGTGTCAAATGAAGATCAGCTACGAGGTTTGCTATCAGTAATTACGGAAGCGACTGGAAAAGCTGATTGGTATACTAAATAACATATTATTTAGTCTTCATTTTTCATTATTATAATTGTTATGAGAAAATTAATTTTGCAACTCTATTTATGAATTTTTCACTTCAGTAACTAGGATACAAATACTGTCGTCATTCCACTTTTTATTGTAGAAGTTTGTAGTTTCAAATTAATTTGGGTCATAAAATTTCGAAGCTATATCGAGTCAAATGTTTTTAGTGCTTTGCCTATATTTGTACAGTACGGCGAAAGTGAACGACAGTTATATTTTGGTGTATGTCAAAATAATTCAATGCGGACTAATTTTGAGTCAGTTCACCTCCGTCAAGGTCATCCATTGAGATGCCATTTGTCTGGGTGTATAGATATCTTTAAGGAAACTTTGGTATATATTTTTAGACTTGTTTGTGGGATAATTAGTAGAGTACTCTATAAAGTTGTTGCATAATCACCATGTCTTATGTTGTTCTGTACTAGTTGTTGCTTTAGAATTCTTCTTTGATGGATGACAGGAATTTGCGTTCATCGGTCCAGTTTGATTATGTACTACAGGTAAGCATTTTAAACCATTGTTTTCTCTATTTATGGCTTAAAATCTAGTTCTTGATTTTCAGATATTATAAATATGAAGTCTGATGGTGTTATATCGTTGGTTCTGTTTTAAGGACAAATTTCACCATGGAAACGTCGATAAAAAGATTTCATTAGAAGAAATGGCCCCTGCTGAAGACGTAGGCATTGTTGATACTTCTCATCTTCCTTTTGGTGCTGCTTCTGATGCTATTGAGTAAGTTATTCAAGTTCAGCTTTGATTATTTACAAAAAAAATGTGATTTGTACATCATTTTGAAGTGATAGCCTTCCGATTATTTTTCAGAGAATTTGGCCTGTCAGCCATTTGGTTGAACGTCGAGAGGGGAGTTGTTATAGAGGAACAAAATGTCTCGAACTTGGATCCTCGAGGAGCCTTGTCGTGGAGTTCATGGGTTTTAATACGAAAAACAACAACATATTTAATGAGTAAGTCGTAATTTTTTTTCCAAATTGTTGAATAGGTTGGTAGTTGTTAAGGATGTAACAGAATGTTAAGCACAAGCTTTTATTTTGCATTCTCTTATATAAAGGCAATGTTATTATCAAGTTATAACTAAAATTTTGTTAAGGTTCCTGCTTAAGAAAATTATTGGAAATAGCTCAATCCGAAGAAGGGTCAGGTTTGATCATGAAAGTATCCGAACATACTAATCAGGACGCTACTAGGGCGTTATCTTCGTTGTTATTTCCAGCAACACCACAAAGTATCTCAATTGAAAGTACGAAACGTATGCCGAGCCAAGTTCAACTAAAATCAGTAAGCATACGTTCTGTCCTTAGAAGTTGCGAAATATTTGCCTTTAACTAATAAATACGAATATTTTTCAGGATGTTATCCAACAATTGCTTGATATGGTCTTTAAAAACACTCAACAAATTTCAATGAGCAAAGACATGCCATCACATAATGAATTCTTCGATTTAACTTATTCTGAAGAAAAAAGACCGACTTCTGCACCAGGTGGTGCTGTTAAAAATGAATCAAAACTAAGTGATAAGTGTATTATGGAGGATGAAGACACTAAAGATATATATCAGAAACTTCATGTAAGTATTCGTGTTTTGTGCACGTAACAAACAGTTTTGTATTGTGTTAACGTGAACGTAAGATCATTTTATTCAGAAGTTATGTTGATAGAACTTTCATGGTTCTAGGTGACTTATACATTTGCGTTCTCTTCTTTCCAGAATTCATATGAGCTAATCTTTAATATATTGTGGTTTTTTTCAAGGATATGTTAATGACATGTAAGGCAGCTCCAGAAGGCAGCTTAACTTGTCGAATCTCTATTGCACTTGCTAAAATGTTATCTGTTCAAAACTATGCACCTACCAATTTTCCTCAGATATGGTCAGCTATAACACGTGAATTGCAGAATTATTATGATGCAAATTTGCCTGTTCCTGGGTGTGTGTTTTTTTTAAAATACTATTTTAAAACTTGTTTCTTATGAGTATACCGTTTTGGGTGTAAAACAATGCAGTATTACAGGATAGATGAGTCATCACTTCCGAATTTATCAACTTGTAAATTGCATCAGAATTTTCAACTTCTGCAATGCGCAATAGAGGCTAAAAAAGGATGGGAGTCAAGGAACCAAGTACGGAGGGAGGAATGTAATAGGTTCGGTTAGTCTTTAAGTTTTTCCATCTTTCCATTGTGAAAAAAATTTTTTGGTACAGTTCTTAAAAGCGTTTCAAATCTGAATTAGTTCGTCTGTTCAGAGTCAGATAAGTTAAATGTTTCCAATGTAGGCATTGTAAAAGATGATGAATTTTTTGATGCGCCTGAATTTTTCGACAAAAACGACTCGAAAAATTTGGAAAGTCCTGATTCTTGGATATCTCAAGGACGCTTAAGACCTTTTGGCGAAATGAAACTTTTGAATTTCCCTGACAGAATTATGTATGAACCTATCACACAGGTTTGATGTTTCAACTTCTTTTAAATATTTTATATTAAATATTTCGTTTCTTTTTTTACTGTTAATTTTTAGAGCCGTATGCCTGTGACCGAAGACATGCTTGACAAGTACACGGAATATTTGTCATCATTGAAAGATCAAGAAGAACGGGTTAAAGCTCAGTTGGAGCCACTGTTTTCAGATATGGAGGCTTTCAAAGTGAGTACTATATATAGCTTCAAACTAAAATCTTTTAGTCATATTGTTAGAGTGATCTCTAGTACCGTAATGAGCAAAGTAATGAAAACTTTTTAAAAACTAAATTTTTAGCTACGTAGGAAGTATCTAAACATATTCATTATAGGCTGCTAATCCCGGTTGTTCTTTCGAAGATTTTGTGAGATGGCACTCTCCTCGTGATTTTGTGGTAGATGGAAGTACTGGCAGATGTAAGCTTTCAATTTTTTATTTCATAATAATTTGATTTCTTATGGTAGTCAAATCAGTCTCATATTGTACTTTGTAGACCATTTATCGCATCGCATGATTGGTGATGATAATACATGGCAACAAACGTGGAACCAAGCACAACCAAAACCTGTCTGTCGCCAGAAAATGCTATTTAACTATTCTAAAGCAGCTAATGAAGTAAAATTCTCATGTATATTTCAGGAAACAGACGCAAAGACTTTCTTAATTTGAGCTGTCACATTTTTTTTAAAGTCATTTAATCCTCTTTTAATCATCACTTTTCAGATCATTAATGATTTTGAAAGTCTTACTTTATCAAAATTAATCATTTATATCTTACCAGTTTTGGTGAAGTCTGCTTCTATGCAACTAATAGAAGAATGTAAGTTTTTCAAGGCTTATTTTGCTTTTAATAGCTTACAAATGAAAATTTGGACCAGATTTGTTGTGTGTATTAATAATACTTTCTTAGTATTATTTTTTTGTTATTTTTATAATATATGATGAAACAGGGGCACTATGGGTTCACTTTCATCTAGTTATTAGTTTCACGATATCAAGATTTGCAGCCAAATATTACTTTGCTCTTGTCGGAGATAAGCTGTTCGCTTTATGCAGAAAAGTGCTGGATTGTACGATAAATGGAAGTATTGAAAACTACTGGAGTGTTGTGAAAGATGTAACAGAGATTGAGAAACTGGTATCCTGTTGCAATATACTCTATACGCAGTTGATTTTTGCAGTTGACAAGAAGGTTATGTTGCTTGTTCTGTTTGATGAGTTTTATTTTTCAAAAAGTTTGTACAGAGACAAATTCTTTGCTATAAGAATCGTAGACTCAGTTTTATTATTCTTTATTTTGTGTGATTAATAGTATAACTTTTATGTTTTACGTAACTTAAATCCATGTTTTTTCAAAACATTTCGATCATAATCTCATTTCACGATGTTTCCTCTACGTCTAATCGTTAGTTTCTTTTTGCTGGAAATTGACTTTCTTGTCTTTGAATATTACGAAACTTATGTGGTTCGGGCATGGGTAGCGTTTCTATTTGACTAAGTTATCTGAAACCTGAGTCATTGATTGATGTATTCGACTTATAGACCTTATTTTCAGTTGACAGAAAATGAGAAATATGAAATACGTCAATTTATAATGTCTCTCATGCGACTAAGTGAGCTGGATTGTGAAAGTATGACTAGTGGTGGGAAAGCTGGTGCAGGCTATCGAATACCAGTTAATGGCGGTTTATGTGGACCAGTAGGCCTAGCTCTAAAAAATCTCTTCTTTGGTTCTCGATCTCAGAGTTTTGAAGGGTAATTTTTTTCCTCATTGTTTCAACTGTTAATATCTGTTAATATCTTTTAGTTAATAGTGATTTAGAGCTTTATGTTTCTTGCGTTTTTTTTTTCTTTTTTTTTCGATTATGGATTAATATCAAATTTATTTTGAGTATCACTGACATTATGTAGGATGTACTTTTGTTGCAGAAATACTGCAATAATTTTATAGAACAGGAAAGAGAACTTTTGAGCAAATTCTCAGTGGCGATGAAGAAGTGCCATATCGGAGGTAAACTTTTTCAAAGGTTCTACATACGCAATAAGTGAGTTATCAGTTATAGAAATCAGTTTGGTTTATCAAATTCACTGATGCCTTGTTTCGATTCAGATTTTCTCGAAGAATGTAAAATTATTTTAAGAAGGCAATATACTATAAGATGCTCTGCTCGCAAGCCGACGTTAGGTTCACGAACATTGCCACAAAGACTCTATGCTGCAATTTCAAGAGAAGAATACAGGATTTGTTTGGCACTATCAAGTGATACTGTCTTGTCATAACGATAATGATTTTTTAATTTGAAGCATTTTGCCATCGCTGTAATCTTTGCACTATATACTTATATGTACATAGGTTTTTAATAAAATGTGACTCTCTAAATAGCAAAGTAATCGTATACATAATACTGCATATTGTTCATATACAATGTGTTGATTTAAGGGAACCGATCTTTTATTGCATTGGGACACAGATCATGATCTTCCGGAATATGGATTATTCCCCACTGGAATGTCATAGCATGAATATGCTCATTACTTCATTACTTTCGAATATAAGGGACTTACGGAAAGTGGTTTCAAAACCTTTAAGCAAGTAATGAAGTGACATGTTCAAGTTTCCTGAACAGAATTAATATGGTCATAGGGATCTGGAGATTCTCGAGAGACTTAGTGCGCGCTGGTGAACTTTCAGTGTCTTTATCCGGTGTCTCTATATTTTGTGCCTCATTTAGTCTCGGGAACAGTACATCTCCAGGCGTGGTTTCTTCAACCCTATATCAAGGTTCGAAGTCAGTCCTTGTTTGTGTAAATTCTATTGGTGGAATACAACAGGAGTTCTGAACAACTGGAACTGTTGTGTGGTTGAAGACTGCACTGAATTCAGTGCAGTATGTTTTTTCTATAGGTTGGAAGGATGGAAAGTAGTAATGTAGTATGTTTTTTTGCATATAATTTTGTTGGAAAGCTTACAAGGAAAGAAGTTCTTAAGAATTATGATGATGGAGGTAAGACTAGATTGAGAAAATGAAGCGCTATCTATTTAAAAAAAATTTTGGATGATTTTACTAAGAATCTGTTCAGCAGGTGCAATAATATTTCCTGCATCTGATTTTATTCAGCGTTCTAGGATGGAAAAATTAGTGGCATCGTTTGTAAATGTTATTGTGCAAACGAGATACTGACGTTTTATATTATACTCGAATGTGCTTAGAAATCTGAGCAAGTAGAGAATATTTACATCGTAGCTTATTCGGTTTAAACACGGATTTTGTCAGAAAGTGTTGCAAAGCAAGTCAACCTGTCCGTTCCAAAATGGGTCATCACTGCTTTCATCTTCACCTCCTGAGTCCTTATTGTCGTATGCTTCTGAAAGATCATCTTACGGTAAGTACTGATATTGGGCATTCCACTGTGTTATATCATTATTTCAACGAAAACATTACAACAAGGAGCTTTCCTGTTTCATTACTCCTTTTTTTTAACGAAAGAAATCCCACATTTCTAATCTAGTTTATTCTTAAAGTTGAGAACAGATAGTTAATACCTGGAAAAATGAGACATGGAGGGAATCTGTCTTGATCATTACGCACACAAAATTCGGTGAGAATTTTTTCCATACGTTGCAGCACCAAATAAATAAATACATATTGTCCTGGAAGTTGTACGGCTCCAAATCTGGAATTTCAAGTGAAAGCTGGCGCTTTGATACATAAATTAAGGTTAACAAAGAAATGACTGCGTGGTTTAATAGGTAGTCTTTTCAAATGGTTTTCTAACTAAATTTGCTGAGTTTTGTAAAGGACTTCAACATAGTATCTAATAGCTTGTTATGTTAAGTTTTTAACTCTACAAACCTTTGCATACGCAATCTAGATACAATGGAAAATATATCAATATTTTCGGGTGTTTTGCAAAGCTGTTCTACTCCCATCGCTATCGAGATGAATGTACAGGTTCGGCCAATTCCAGCACTACAAATATCAAATACTGTTATTCATTAATAGTGTAATTAATTAGTACTTGATTACTTACGAGAAAAGGACTATTACTACTGAGTCTTGTTTTTGCTACGTGTTCAGACACCTGCAGTGGACAATGACGGGTGCAGTTTGAGAAAACAATCTCTGATACTCAGTTCTGTAACTTTCCATAGCAACGATGACCTTAAGAAGTTGGTTGATGTGTTGTACAGGCAAACAGTGATCTAGCCATTCCGTAAACCAAATGTGTCTGGTATGGTGTTCCAAGCCATTACACTATAAATTGTTAACTAAAATTAATAAATAAATTATGGTAAATACTAAATCTGTAATGAAACCCACGAAGATTAAAAAATTGCATCACTAATAAACAGATAAGAAAGAATAACCAAATAAGAGTTCATATTCAAATTTTTACTATTATGAATATTCTACAGAAATGAATCAGGAAATTAGTTTTTTTGTGATGAAAAGTTAAGCATACATTTAAAACAATGTGGCGGATTTGTACACCACCATGAAAGCTTGTAGATAAAACAGTAACACCTATATTACCATAAGAAGCGTGACTCTCTGGCCAGTATTTTTCGCATTTTTTCTGCAATATGACTCAAAGATTATTTTAGCAAAACGAAATTCAAATTAAACAGTCACTAAGGAACAAAAAGTGCAGTAAACTGAAAGTGTAGTAAAAAAAAGGAAGCGATTACTAATTGGGTCTGTTTTTCTAAATATGTCAAGCTATGAAAATTATTTTGAGTAATCTTAGCCAATTAGTTTGAAATTCATACAGTCACTTATTGGAGTACGAAATTCACTAGCTTATATTACCAATTCTTACAAAGAACAGACCTGTGCTGGCTTTGTTTCAGATGGCTTTTCTTCTAGATTTGTAACCATGATAATGGCTGGTGTACGTTCTTGGAAAACCATTAACCAAAATTCATTCACCGTATTTGACATCGGACCTTCTGCTGCGATATATGTCAATTTTGAGCTAGAATCCTGCAAAAATCAATCATATTATTAATCCAACAAGAACTATAAACAGAATGCTGAATTCTGAATTATTAGAAATATTTGTACTTTCTTTGAATTCTTTCGAATTATAATGGAAAATGAAGATTCTGTAGAGAGTATCATAAATAAGCGAAATATGAAATTTTTTTTATTTCTAAGAGATCTCATTTTTGTCAGAATTGAAATTTTGCTTTGTAAACAACTGTGACCCATGATATTGGCAACCGAAAATAATATTGGGCATCTCAACGCTTTTAACTGAAGAATAGTTCGTGCTTAGTAATCATCACAAAAATTCACAGCTAACCATAATATAGTTGGCATTGATATAACTATTATAAACATCTTCATCTGTAGAACCACAAAGTGCTTTGTATGTAGATGATAATTTAACACGGGTTTCGCGGATAGGCCATAAGGTATGCCGATTCTTCAGACTGCAACCTGCCACCTTTTCGCAAGAAGAAGAACTTGGGCTTGGTAAAACCTGAAAAAAATATATCCAATCACTACTCTTCTTTTTGAGTAATTTTTTCATAACTCTTTCCTATAATATGCAAAAAGTATTTAAGAAGCTAACATTTTAACTCACAGCAAATTCAGCATAAATTGCCGATAAAGATGCCATTACATCAAGGTGACGCAACTGATAACGAGTTAAAAGACCTGTTTTATTACTCAACTGTGTTTCTTCAACCGCGGTACTAAAATTTGATTCGATGAAGGACAAATTTTGACACTTTAAAGGCTTGTTACATAAAATGCTATACATAGAAAGTGAATGAAGCACTTTTCGTTAATTGGTATCATCAGTCCGTGCACAAATGTACATCCAAAAATTAATTTTGTGAATTAATTTTGTCAGTCAACATGAATAATATACTAAGATTAGGAAAAGAAATTTTTCCAATTCTGCTTGTCAAACGGTTAAAATTATACTTTAAAAGAAAAGAAAAACTTTTAATATTTTTGAAAACAAACTCTTCATGAACTGGAGATGGTTCTAGAGATCTACTTTCGGATTGCGCAAGATCTATTGTTAATGAAGCCAATGAACCACGCCTGAAATAGAAAGAACAGATTAATTTCTTAATGGTATATATATACGATGACTGTTTGCAAATATATAAAAAGTTAAGTATGAACAAAAATTAAAAAAATAGCCATGAAAATTCGCAATAAGTATTCAAACACGTTATAGAGGAGGTTATGAAGAAGGACCTACCTTTCAAGAAGCCTACGATTTCGCATTGAAACACATGAGGCTACCATTAGTATGCAGTTTTTTTTCAAAATCTATTTAATTTTATCTAAAATAGCAAAACTCTTTAAATTAAACCAAAAGACAAAAATTTCATTTTTCTACCTTGGAAATATTAGGTATCACAAAAAGCTTGCTAGAAATTAAATAAAACATAAATGTTATACTTTAACAAAATTTTCAGAAAAATCCAACACCATATCACATTAACATTTATTAATTTGTTATATTACCTTATTACTGCAATGCAGTGAAAAAAAGAAAAAAAAAACCAAAGCTTCTTTGAATATAAACCATTTCAACCAATCACAAGTTTTAATTTTTTTGCTAAATTAATCTTTTTAAATATAACTATATTTTAGTACACTAAAAGAAAATGATATCTATTACTTAATTACGAAAGACCACAAAAAATTAATTTTGTTTTGTATTTTCATGGAGACCGGAACATAACTGAAAAATCTAACTACATTACATTTCTTCAAGAATTCAAGTAGTAATCAGAATATCACAGACAACTTTTAAAGAAGGTTAATAGCTGCTGAATCTATAAAGATTAAAATCAAGAAAATAAATTGAATGAAAGTGGAACTGTAGTTATCGCCATTTCAGAAAAACATATCAGTATTTGAATAGAAAAAGAAATGGAGAGTAAATTATTTTGCACGACTTTTTTTGTAGAAAATAGTGTGATGAATTAAAATTTATAATTTAAACCACCTTATTTATACTGAATGTGCAAGTGCATTAGAGGCAATCAGAATATGAGTTTGAATATTTTTACGACAAGCTTGAAAAGAAGGTGAATTCATCGCACGTACAGTAAAGATCATATTTTGTATTCATCGCAATATTGTCAAGTATGTTTATGTGGTGCGAAAGATAAGACTGATGAAATGGATTAAAAGATATTTATTTTCATGGAATACTTCTGAGAATTTTAGCACCAAACAACTATCTTTCATCTGATCCAACTACTCAAAATTTTAATACATTGAACAAAAATGGCATCTTTTTCAATAAGAATACTACCAACTTACAGCATATTAACAATTACTGACTAGAAACAATGTGCCATAAAAGTGAAAATTTGAACAAATTATAAAATTTATACGATGAAAATTTTATCATTTGTTGGATCAGATTTTAAAAAAATAAATTAGCTAGCTTAAGAAATTATGATTAATTAGTGCAAATATTCTATGAACATTAAAAATTTGCGACAAAAAGCAACGCAGAAAAAAAGTAAAAAAAACAAAACATTTTAGACATTAAAATTGCTATAATCTAATCAGTGAATAAGTATTATTGAAAGTGTGCATTTATTGCAGTATAAAATACAATCATAAAAACTGAATCATTGCTTTTCTGATGTCAGGATGTATGCAGTATGTTTATATATCAAAAACTTTCATGCAGTAAAAAGATAACAATTTCCGTAGACGTCATTTCCGCCCCTGAACACTCACGAAAATTTGGTAGTTTCAAGAACAGGTTGACCGTCTATATATTTCTATGATTCTATAGTCAGATTAAAAAATACATGTGCATATGTACATACACATACACATACACAATATACCCAGTGGCAAATAATTTCATACTGAAACATGAAAGTAATGGTTGTAATGAATTGATATGCACACATCAATTCAAATAGTTCCCTTTCCTAACTACTCTTTCCGATAATGACATTTTTACTTCAGAGGGCGTCGCAAATACCTTTCAACATTTTGAAATCAAATTTTATCAAACTATACTACTAAAATAGAGATAGGAATGTTTAGTATTTATTTATTTAAAAAATAAATGATTTACATCATGTTCTTTACTTTTTATGTGAATGCTACAGTTAATACTGTTCTTGTAGTACTAGAGCGATAATACAAATAAAGTTCTCTAGGTTAAGCCAAAAATGATGTAAACTTTACTACAACATTAGCAATTGCAAGAATAGGTTAATTAATAGTTAACTGAACTGAACCCATAATCATATTCTTCACTGTTACTTAATGTTATTGAAAAGTAACAAAATATCTTTAAGAATTTTGCACACAATGAAAATGTTTATAATAAAAAATATGAAGTGAATTAATCTATATGCATGCATTACTTGGTGAATATAAATTAAAGAAGAAGGAACCACAACTAGTATTAATTTTATGTGTCCAATTATCTTTCTTTCTGCTTTTTGCACATTTTTATTCATTAAAATTAATTTCAGTAAAAGTTTTGTTAAAAACAATCTTATTTTTGCTAGTATCAAATTAATCTTTTTCAGGCTTTTAAAGGTAATTTTTTTGTTGTTAATTTTTATTCAATTTTTTTTTTGCTAAATTTTAAAATAAAAATAAAATGAATAGAGAGAAAAAATTTCGTCCATTTGTATGTTTTTTGTTTAGAATATATTGCGTATTAGCTTCACTTCCGGTTCGAGAAATTTGCTCTTGTTAAAATGATGAAAGGACGTCACACAATACCCAAAAAAACCGATCATGGGACCCCAACACTTTTCTTTGATTTCTTAAACAAAAAATTATTGAAAATTCATCGTTCTACTTTCAGCCACTGGCAATATTATTATTCTTTAAAACAGTTCACTGAGATCATTTTGGAAGATAATGTTACTGAAATGATTTTGGTTACTTACAGAAATATAAGCTATTTACTTTATTTATTATAAAATTAGTTTTATTTTTTTCTTATTTTTTTAATAATATTATTCTTCAAATAAAAAAAATTCAGATATAAAATGTGATCCTTATTTCATTGCGCATCAATTACAATAAAATCATATCACTTTGTATTTCTCATCACTTGCTACATTCCATCATTAACTTACAAATAGTTGGTTTTTTATATCTCAACTAGTTAACAGACATGATACGATATGATATCTTGTGATAGCCTTTTAGATATTACAAGTAAGCTTTAAGTAAATAAGATTGCATGATCAAAAAAATTGTATTTGTAAGATTTGAAAAGTTCATTACTAGTTGCACAGACACTGAACAGAAGTTAACTGCTAGTTGTTTAGGTAAGATAGACATTCATCCGTACTGTAACCTTCTGTTACACTTTATCTATTTTTTCTTGTTTTTTTAACAATCATTTTTAATTTTTAACAGCAATATGAACTGAATTTTTGATCATATTATCATTTATGAAATATTTTTTCAATAATTAGCAGTTTTACAACTTTTACATTCATTCATCACATATCAGTCAAAAACTGCTAAGACAATTCAGAGTTATGGTAAATGCTGCTCTTACTATTCTATAAGTAAAAAAATGATTGTAATTACAGTTTTTGAATAGCAAAATACACACGTAAAATGAATACTTACTTTGCTGATACGTCAAAAACATTGTTAAGAGTACATATGAAACGGTACAAGGCAGAAGTGAAAAGTGTAAAATTTAAAATAAATCCTTAAATTTGAGCAGATATGCAAGCGAGAAATAAAAGTTAAAGTTAAACTGCTTATTAAACTCAAATACAAAATGAATGCCACTTCATTATCTTAAATACTAATCCCAAAAAAAAATGATATTGCAATTACTTCTCAAATTCAGGCAGGAAACAAATATATTAACAAAAAAATTCACCAAATACCAATGGCACTTTAATTGCTTTTTATTTCACGTGATAACAGCTTCTGTTTTGAGGTACTGCAATAATGAGTATGCAGTGAATGAATTAGTTCTATAGAAATTAAGAATATCATAGAACAGTTTAATTAGCTTTTGGTAATTTAAGTATTAATCTTGACACTCTCCTTGATCGCCACTTCCAAGTATTTATCTTTACAATTCAGTAATAAATTATGATTTTCTAATTTCATCAAAATTCAACCCCATATTTTCAAGTTTTAATTTTTTTCGTGTTTTTCTAATAGCATGCATGTTTTCCAGAGAATCAAACTTATTTCATAAAGTTAATTTGTAACGATCAATTTTCTTTTTTCAACTTTACCCTCACTATTAAAATGCGCTTCACATTTTGTACTTCTAGCATAAAACTTTTAAAGAAATCAGCGACGAATATTCTGCGACATCTTTTTCCTACCTTACAAAAAGTACAATTTCCATTTTAATCCATCTGCATATTTCAGTTTTTCACCAATTTTTTTCATTTAACTTAATTATAAACATTTTCTGTGCAGCTCAAGCAAGAAACACTTGTAATGCTAGAATAAATAATTAATAAGTGTGAAGTTATTTTATAATAAACAAAATATCAAACTAGTGCCAAATTTGATTACTTTAGCGAAAGTTATTTTTTTGATGGTAATTTAAACAATAGTACTTCTTTATTACAATTCATACTTATGATACATGGTAACTGCTATTTATTTATAAACAAGTCATTCCCATGATCTAAAAAAATGATTCTCAAAATATTTGATGAAATGTTTCCGTTTTGCTTATTAGAGCAAATTAGACAATAAAAAGTTATCAGACTATTTCAATTTTTTCAGGAAAGTATAGTTAATTATTAGTTTAAATAAAATAATATTTAACTGAAAATGCAAAACGTTCTACCTAACAAAGCATTAAAATATTCATTATGCTCACAAGAAATGATAATTTATTACATGAAAAGAACAAATAACAATGATACTGCGGTTGATTATGGAACAACTATAACGTTAGAACAATATAATTATTGAGCATCATTGATCTCCATTCAAATCCGTGGTAGATCTTAGATGACGAACTGCAGCAGTCTCAATCATTATTTATGTAATCACTTTCGAATAATGATAATAAGAAAATGGTTTGAGCATACTTGACTAATTCCTTGGGACTTGAAAATAATTGTCTAACGAGCACACTTCCACTTCTTGATGGGATAATTTCGTTATGGATGCTACAGTGGAACTATCAGAAAATACTTTGTTCACTATTTAACTTGATTACGTTCATTACGACAAACTGAAGTTGGGTACCAGCACTCTGCTGCCGTTACTTTTGCAAATGTTCTTAATGCTTGCACAAATAACCCTAAAAAGAAACTTATCTTGAACAAATAATAACCGTCTGCAGTATAGCTACAATTTAATTTTCGAATTAGATGTGCATCGCAATCACTTCGATCTGTATGTACTGATTCTAGATTTTTGCATTCACAATAGTTAGTCTAACAAAAAACATGCAACACAAAAATTAGTAATGACTCAAAAAATACTGGATCTGATTTACTTACTGTAAGTTGCCTTTATTTTCCCAATTTATTGCAAACACGTATTTTTAAAATTGTGATGTGAAGCAAGGTAAACATTTCTTTTATTAGGGCTTATATTCAATACTGTTAATTTGCTGAAATGATATTTTGTGTAATCGGAATTAGTTTCATCACGCTAGCATTTTCTACTTTTCCACTCCAAGAAGATAATTTTAGTGGCAAAAATAAAAAGATTTTGCCAACATTAAAAAAATTATTTGAGAACAGAAAAGAAAATACAATACAAGACAGAACTATTGAATCAATATATTGTACACATGAGAACATTCTCTTCCATTAGAAATGTCAATTGTCTCTGATTACAATGTGATTAAAAGATGAAAATTTAAGAAAACCAGTTCTGCACTTCCTGATGTCAGAAGTAGGTTTGGAGCACAGAAAAGGTAAAGATGGAAGAGTCTGACCATAGGATGAAGAAAATGGTTTAAGAAATCAAACAACGAATCAAAGAAGAATATAAGTTGGCAAGCAAAGCAGTGTTTATATGAGAAGAAAAGAGATTTAAACAATTATAATTTCCTGTTATATGATAAAAATAAATAAAAACCAAACAATCAACAACATTATCATACTAAAAAAGCACACTGAGGAATAAACTATGTTCGAATCAACTGCAATATGCAGTTAAATCTTGAAATAAACTCGTCAAACCAAGAATATTTCTAAACAAATTCCTACTTTCATATCATATTTGAAAACTTGCTAATAAAGAATGCCTATAGGTTTAAAGCATTACTTTAAATATTACATATTATAAAAGATTTCAAGAATTACTTCAGATATTGCATGTTATAAGTATGCTTTCATTATAAATTAATGAATTGAAGCAATTTCTGAACACATCGAACCAACGAATGACGTATTGGAAGCGAAACAGAAATGCGTTGTTGGTATGTTAGAACAATGTTAACCAGGACTGAAAATAATAGCATTTACAGAAAACAGATATCTGAGAGATTTATATAGCTTTAAACATTAGCCTTTTCAACAACTTCCAATGAATTCATTTCCCTGTATTAAAAAAAACGAACTCCAAATTGATCGCTAAAAAAACTGATAAAAATAACTGTGGATTTAAACTTGATTTTCCACTCTAGCCAATTCTTAGACAAGACTAACTTATAATATGAGGACACCATTAGAATCCACTCTCACCAAGTTGCCAATATTAAGATATAACTGGACGAAATAGAAAAAAAAAAAACCCTACAATTTACATGGAATAAACTACTTTCCACACTAATAGTTCTGCGACAGACTACCAATTAAGCAAAGAACTGATCATGATTATTTTATACGTTGTAAAGAAAAAGAAGTGATGCAATATATTACAAACTATTTACAAACTGCAATGTGAGTATGGTGAAATCCATGACGAAATCACGATTGATCGGACCAGTTACAAGTAGTAAAGAGAGGAAAATTTGCAGTCGTATTCGCTTTTGGAGAATTTGGTGTTTGAACAGGAAGCAAAAAGTCATGTTGATCATAATAATTTCTGTATATCTGTGGTTCTGATACTGAACGTTTCAACCTCGGAAGACCAGCCGAAGCTCGCTCAAGATAAATCAGTACCTAAACTGTATTGATTTTTAAAGAGTCTTATATAAATTAGGAATGGAAAACGAGTAAAAAAGGGGTCTATTGACCTGTTCGAATTCCGGACGCTCATCACGTGAAAACTTGATGCATCTTTCAAGTAAATTAAGCAAGCCCTTAGGTGTATCTTGTCGCACTTTGGCCAAATTAGGCTTCAAATAACCTCGCCCAACCATGAACAATATCTAAGTTTTTTCAAACAAGAATTATAATTTTATCTCACAATATTGCAGATAAAGATTTACTCTACCTTTATTAAATTACTATATTGATGAACAAACCTGGTCCCTACTATTGACATGTGAATATGGCAAAACACCTGACAGCAGCTCAAATAAACAGATACCAAATGAATATACATCAGAAAAAGTTGTGTATGGATTTGCATCTTGCATTCGTATCACTTCTGGAGCCTGCATACATTCATCTTAACAAAAACAGACAGATGTATATTATGTTAGCAAATAAACCAATTAATTCAATGTCTACAAATAAAAAAGAGAACAAACCATACCATCCAGAGAATACTCCCAGTTGGTTGCTGATTTTGTTGCCCACCGCTCCATCGTGTTTTAACTGTGGCCAAACCAAAATCTCCAATTTTAACTGTCCCATCATCAGTTAAAAAAATATTATTCGTTTTTAAGTCTCTAAAATCAAGAAACCTAGACTGCCGTGGATAAAAATATGATTTTAACTACTATTGGAAAAGTGATACTAATAAAATGAATTACATCAAAAATCTGAATTAATGCTTTTAAGGGAATAGTTATATTTGAAAGGATGATTGACTGTTCCATGCCAAAAATTATGAAATGGTGAACTATTAGAATTAAACACAAGCTGCTAAATGAATAAAGTGAAAATACTGGCTTATTCAAATGATTTAAATTGTCGAATCAACTTTAGAAGAAAAAATTAAACAAATACTGATTTTTTTTTAATTCTAGAGATAAAAGGGAAATTTCGGAACAATGTTCCATTATTCTGTTTCCAAAAATCCCAGAAATACTAAGTGGTACCAAGGAGGACTTACAGGATGTAAATGAGGTAGGACATAATGACCAATAGTAGTAAAACAGAAGTGAATAAAAAGTGGACCTATGAATAATGTGGCGAGAGTGTAGATAATTCATTCCCTGAGCGATTTGTTTGCAAATATCAATTATTGATGATATTTCAAAATCTACTTGAGGTTCGTTAACGTGTATTTGTCTATATAAAGATGACCCTTCACACCACTGAAATTATATTATTATCGAAAACAAAAAATTAACTGCAGAAAGACAAAAAGTGCAGCAAATAGGCACCTGGGTTACAATTGCAAGATCAGGTTCACGCATCCAACCCATGAAAAGCAAAACATTTGCATGCCTAGTTTTTTTTAACACACCAACTTCATTTTTGAACGCTTGAAGTTGAGCAGGACTTGGTTCGCGAACATTGAGCTTTTTGATTGCTACTTTTCCTAAAATTTTTTAAATAAAAAAAATAGTACTGGACCTTGTGATGCTTCCTATAATAACCAATGGTTGCACTAAAAACAATAACACAATTTCACAAATTCGTCAACTGAATTTATTCAACGCATCATAATAAGGCACTTCAATAGTACAAAATCTAATCATACGGATTACCAAACACATAAAAATTTTGGGAAAACATACCAAAATAGCTGCCTAAATATACTGTACCAAACGAACCACTACCAATTTTCTTATGATATGCTACTAAAGAACGATCGATTTCCCATCCTTCCATCAAAATTCGCTGCTTTAATTTTTCTTTACCCTCTCCCTGAAAAAACATAACGACTTTCAAGAATGATACATATATGAACCAAAATGCTATTGCAAAAAAAAAACTAGCTCACTTCATTAGTTTCACCAAGTCGATCAGAAGAAATAGAAGATCGACCACTTGGCCCTTTGATCGGGATTTTATCATTTGGGCCTAAATTATAATAGATAATCAAAATTTCGCTTCCACAATGAGATGTCAAGTCGATACCATGAATTTCTGACCTATAACGACTGATAACCCTGAATAAATACAATTATATTCAAACAAATATGAAAACTGTGAAAAAAAATAAGACAAGAACAAACTTTTGCTACGAAAACGGAAACCAAATGTTTTCTGAGGCGGTGCTGACTGAGGAGGAGTAGGAGGTAATCCTGACGTAGGATCGCATGTAGCTCCCGAATACGCTGGTGGTGGAGAAGAACTTGTTGAGGATGGTGAATTCGTGAAACTTGGTGATCCTATTCCGGCTAAAACTGAAGGATGCAAACGATTTGACCTTCGACTAGTAGTTACGTGCCAATCCCGCAGACCGGATAAATTAGTTGGTTTAACTGTTCTTGGCATTCCTAAAAAAATATAGCAAAGTCATATATGATAAAAATAATTCTCTTAGAAGAAGAAAATGCTCTTCACAAGCAAATATCAAAAACCAGATCAAAATACCTAGAAAAAAAATCATTTTGTTAACTGCTTAAGCTTTGCACCAATTACAACTAAAGCAAAGAAATACCTGAAGGGTGAACAAGCACTTGAATATTGCTGCTCAAAGCGTCTATTACTTTCTGAAATTGAATCAATTATAATCTTTATTGACGATTCTATTTCATGGAAAATTGCTTACAATTATCAAACATGCAATTATACCGTTTCACGCAATGTTTCATCTTTTGTTATCTCATAAATATTAGGAGCCGAAGACGAGCGATCACGCGATGATTCACTGATTCCTACTGAGACTTCAGGTCGACCTGGTAAACGAACAGCTTGTTGGCGCGATATACCAATACGATTGGGAATTGAGTCTGCATAAATAATCAACAGAAGATTTAGTTTCGATTAGTAAAAAAGAAGTACTCGAAGACCTAATTAACTTTTACTGAAAAAATGTAACACAAAATTAACCTGCTGTTGGACTTTGAAAATGTTGAATGATTTCGGCAACCAGTGCTGCATTTGGTCCTTCATACTGGTCACATATATCCTTCAGCTTATTTGCCATATGCACATCGTGAGAAATCTGCTGCATACGATCGCAATAATTAGGAACTTTGGAGCCGCACTTCTGATGGAAAGTAAACTGGCACAATTCACATCGATATCCCTGAATTAAAAAAAATCAGCCTACTTAACACTATTTTTTACTACATATATGGATATTCAGTTTTGATTAAAACTCCTATGCAGAATTTTTGTGTTTCAGAAATGATTTTTGAGAAAAAGTGAATGGACAAAAAAAATATACAGATTTTCATTTGAACGTTTTTAGTGGTAGCTTCTTTGCTGAGTAGTTAAACCGTCAATTTCAGCACACAAACAAAAAGTTTCCAAACTCCCAGCATGTACACCACCGCATACTGAAACGTGAAGTGAAACTTTGGACCACCAATTTTTATCACTCTTCATTTAGCGATGCATACCGTTAGTGGTGCAGAAATTTTCCACGTTAGAAATTTTACTGTGAGTAAATTTGCACAAGTACAACTGGAAAACACATTAGAATGAAATGCGTTGAAACTGATCATTGAAATGAGACATATATAGGACACAGAAACTAACCTGTAACCAAATTTGTTTATGGCAAACATCACAAAATGCCACTGATAAGAAAGTCTTTCGTACAAAACTGTGTTTGATAGACACCAGTATAGAGAGGTATGCACTGTGTACCCAAAGCTCCTTTTTTTCCAATGTCTATAAAATTAATGTAAATTATCGATACTAAAATAATGCTGTCAAAAATATTTCAATATAACCTAAAAGATCGAGAAATTCAAAAACAGAACCTTACATTAGATAATGTTTCTAAATCCATGCTAAGATCGATACGTGGACTAGAGGGATCACTACCAACACAGACTCTGCACATCTGAGGCAGTATTGCTCTTTTCTCCAGGATTTTACCAATAGCATCTCGTGCTAGAATGCCAGACTTCACTTCCAACTGAAAAATAATGACTGAAATGACAGTTCTGAAGATAATTTGGTGTGAATTCAAAGAAATGAATAACAAACTTTCGAATGCTGATTGAAAGGAAGATGTAGCAGAATTAATGAATCGCTCAGCCGTTTGGGAGAGGTACACGGAGAAGGGCTACCACCTCCTCGACTACTGCTATTATAGGCATTCTGCAAATAAAATCTAATATTTCAGTTCCGACACTAGCTGAAAAATGTCAAATTAAGTGAACATTCATAAAATCTATGCTAGTAATCAGTTTGATGAAAACATAATTTCGACTATGGGAAGCACTCAGAAAACATTGATGCTAACCGTTGATGAAGGACTTATGAGAGGTGACAAAGATTGTGAGACTGAATATCCAGAACAATCTTCCGTAACTTCTCCCAATAACGACATTACTATGAATTCATCTGAAATCCACAGTAGTATGATGATTTTTTAATAACTGAACAGCAAATTCAGTACATTAATGCAGGCTGCAGACGCGCAGAAACAAACATTTACAAAATGACATTAGTAAATACGAGCTTTTTAATACTCTATATTGAGCTTCTAACTGAATTTTGTCATCTACTAATATACGCTATGATACGACACATCATGATGCATTTTTTTAAAAAATCACATCACATTACTGTATCACAAAGTTGACATTAATGCAATTATATAGTTTTCCAAATTTGACATTCATCATATTACAATTCCATGTCTTTATAGGATCTCATCTTAATTACAGAAATTTAAGATAGATAAGATCAATCGTGATTATGATTGCAGTGTTAAAAGAAAAACAAACAATTCGAATTACTAAACTATCGATCAATAGCCCCTATAAAGTACGAGCCAATTTATTCCATGAACAAGGCTGCTTTTATTCTTTTAGAAAGCACACTTCACACAAATAAGTTCTTAAACAAGTAGTCCCATCGCATGAGAGCTTACAGCTGCCCAAAAAACTAAGCATTCAGAAACAGTACATTATTAGTAGTAATTACGACTAGTTACACTAATCTCATCAAAAGTTGCTATGCTAACTCAATTCAATCCGAAACAAATTACACAAAAAGAATTCTTATCAGTAATTAGCAGCCAAAATAATTTATCATTTATTTTTATGAATAGAATTTACAGCTGCAAAAGACTCCCTCACTTGCAAAATACTTACTTCCAACGAGTACAACAACATTGTCTGCTTAAGCAATAAATGACTGACCACTGAAAATGGAAGAAACAGAGTGGAGGACACTTACAGATATGGCACAAGTCTGCGCTACATTCATTTCATATAATGGAAGAAAAGATTGATATTGGATGCGTTATATGCTGGCCACGGCTTTTAACTGGGTGAAATCAAACTTCTTAGTAAAAAGACTGGAAGGTAGATTCTTAGCAGCAAGTGCCAAGTGTGGCGTAAACAAGTAGATGCGTATTACTGCTAAAAAGTTACACCAAGAAAGCTGCCAATGTGGCTAGTTTTATTTCTGCAACATATAACAAAACAGAACTATGTAGAGAACAATGTACTACTACATAATACATAATACATACGCACGTATACACACATACACAAATACACTCATACACCACATTATTGACTTTGAGAATTTTGAAACAGGCAGGTTTCACATTGTTGATTTAACTCACTATATGATTGATTTTAAAAGACGAAGTGGGACAGAAAAGTGGAACGTTCACATTCTTACATGGCTAGAAGTAAGAAGAGTCCTCTCTGAAGTTTAATCTTCATTCTATAGCAAACTCAATACAGATTTGAGTAATTAGAATGCAAGATAATTTTTGCATCAGTCCGCTTCATTTACTGAGACTGACTTTTGGACTAATCAGTCTCAGTAAATATTTAAGATCTTCACCGGTGAAAGTACACAGATAAATAAGACTAACTTTAAACAACTTTGCAGATTATAGGTATAATTCCAGTGTAAAGTTAAGGCTTTGAAGTAAGACCTAACTAAGGGATTAAACGCGCTTTTAAAGCTATTATATTATGAACATAAGGATGAAAAATCGTATTGTATGAGAGTCCACTAGTGAGTCTCACACAAGTGACCAGTAAAGCACTAGGGACTTTGATTATAACAAGCTTTACAACTGGTAATACTTGACATACAGTAAAAATATCAATAAAAATAAAAAATATTGTTGCTATAATTAAATCATAATGCTTTTAAAGGAGGTGATGATGAATTAATGATTTCTGACTGGGTTTTCAGCGAATCACAGAGGTAATGTGGTCTTACATCAGAATCGAAAACTGGAGATTTTGATTTGAGATCAAGTTTTGTCAAGCTGCTGCAAAAACTTCCAGTTACAAAATATAAGATAAACACATGAGCTAGTGGACTGACTTTATGATAACTGTATTTCATGACATTATGTCAGCAACTTAACACGAACATCAACATCTCGAAATTAATGAACTCTACGTGCTTTAAGAACAACTCGAAAACCACACTCAGTATAAACTTGCTGTATATTCTTTTTTTTCTGCTGAACTTAATTGAATTCATTAGTTTACAGTGTTTATGAGCATAACATGGAACTGATTTCCTTGTGCTGATTACTTGAAAGAACACTAAAACTAAATTACCTGCTAGAAGAAATGCTGTCATGTTCACATTTCGAAACGCTCGTGCAAATCATACCAGCCTCAGCATGAGATTCAGAACTGTTCAATGAATCACCATTGGTCGAACAAATATCTGTAGTATACTGTGAAAAGAATTGCGCATAAATAAAATAAAATAAAATAATGTAAAAGTATCTAAAAAAACAAATCTATGAGTTTACTTGCAAAGGTCTGCATTTCAGAAGTAGAGATGCACTTCTTCATATCTTCCGAAAAATAGCGCGCAAGGCGGCGAAAATACCTTTAAAAAAAATTACAATTCAGATACAACTTTTACTGAAATGAGTAATAAATAAAACAATTCATTAATCACAATTATAAACAACAGGAAGCAGAGACTTTTGTTGCTGATGAAGTATTAATTTGGTTGGAACTGGGTTTCGTTTCAATTCTCCATCCCATTGCAGATCAACAAGTCCACCACGCATAGCTATTTCCTTCTTTACTCGATTCGCAAAACCAATTGCATTTTCATTGGGCTGAAAATCATTGGTGGATTTTGAAAAAAAATAATAATTTAACGAAACTTCTGTTAACCTAATTTACGCCTCAAGTTTACTTACAATAATCAACATACAAACACAAATAATTCTGCGCGAAAAGACTGAAAAAAATAGATAACTTTAGAGCAAACTATTCTGGAATTAATCAAATAATTTTTTTAATGACAACTTCATAGAATTTTATGGCCATTTATATTAAACATATATTCTGCAAAAAATTTACAGATTTCTTCATTGGTTCTAAATACCAAACATCGCATATAATAGCCCATGAAGTTAACATCCGAAAACAGTTCTCGAACCAACCATGTTCACTGCTGTTCCAAAATGGATCACCAAAACGAGAATCGTATTTCATGGCAATAGGATAGATAGTAGTTGCAATCTTAAACAGACAATTTAGAACATAAAAGTAGTATCTACACTGCATTAATTCCCAGTATAATAACTGACTCAAATAGCATACCTCGAATGACCCTTTTTTAAACATCATTACTGATGTATTATTGATGCATGTTCCTTCAGGAAAAATCAAAATTGGAAGCAAATTTTCATTGTCAACATGCTCTTTTAATCTGAAATATATCTAATGAAGTGAATAGATAAAAATATCTCAAGAAGAAAGAAAAACAAAAGTATAAAATTTTTGACAATCTCTTCCATGAATAATCATTGCAAAAATAATAACTACAGCAAAATACTTCGTTTAAACTAGCACTAATAAAAACCTGTTTGTGAGTTTCCAGTTTAATTTTTTTAAAACACCAATTTTTTGATAGGAGCCAGGCCAACACAATGTTATAATAAATTAAAATTAGCTTGCCTTTCTGCAACATAAGAACGGTCACGAATTTCACTTCGTTCGAACCATATATGAGAGCTTGCTCGACTAAGGGCACGTTGTAGAATTCCGAGAAAGCCACCATGACGCTGACCAACCAAATCATAAGCGCAATCCGTGTTAAGTATCATTACATCAATTGGTGAAGTATGATTTGCAACGCAAATTCCTCAAAAATCATTAGTTTTACAAGAGATGAGATTTGAGATTACAAAAACCTGATAACACAAAGAATTTCACCTCCATTCCGAGCACGATTTTCTCGGTTATTGAATGTTATAACAGCAGATACACAGCTAGATAAAATCTGATATCCACATAACAGACAGTGCTCATTTAGCCACCGTTTTTGTGGTCCTTCCGGCAATAAACCAATCACCGTTGTGCTAACGATCATGAAGCAAACACCAGTAAATAGCAAAACCAAGCGCATAGGTAAAAGAACTGTATATCGAAAAAGAAATCCCAAAGCCCAAATTACCGATAGTTTCCAACTGAAAAATAAATTATTAGCAAATGCATCGACTACAATCCAAAAGAAGACAGAAACATTAACTTGATAAACTGATTGAAAGATAAACTAGTTCGAGTAAGCATGTTCCACGATACGAGCTGCTCTGCTTCAAATCTACTAGTTACATCATCCTGTATGACCGCTTCAATGCCTGCCTGAAACTGTTCATGCAACGCTTATGATAAAAATACTAACAGATAGGCTCTATCTGAACATCTAAATCCGATCAAAATTTGGTTTATACTAGCACTAACAGAGTTTTTTCATCAAATAAATTACTTGTACAATATTTTAGCCAATTTATCAATAGTTAAGAAACCTTGACAAGATACATGCTGTCTCGTACGGCGACCCAACCCTCGATATTCGAAACTTGTCCATTTTCATCGTCAAAATGTATTGATGTTTCGCGAAATATGATTCCTACATGTAATCCTTTTTTTTCAGATTTCTGACAGTTTGAAATCAAAAAATCAACCATTTTGCTGGTAATTGAATGGTAACATACTTGGTCCAGAGTGTTTTTTCCTAAAGCTTTTCAACAATTTATCCCACAATAAATCATCTGTGGTAATAGTGGTTGTTTCCACTTCGAAATTTGAATTATCAATGTCGCTAATCCCATCAACCGATAAGCGTAAGTTTGGTGAGCTATCATTTTTCTTTTTGGCTGATAAGCATATTTGTCGAGCACTCCACTACAATAAAATACATTTTGATCTTGTATCCCTCTATTAACAACGAAATGATTTTATGGTAGTGACTGGTAAAATGTCAAAAAAATATAACCTCAAAAATTTTCAGCAAGCAAGAGACATAATGTTGATTAAAACCTGCAGACTGACCCAATACTGACAAGACTACAACCATTAACACCATGAAGAGAACCGGAGGAAAAAATAAAGCACAAAATAAGATGAAGATGTGTTCAGCTGTCAAATCTGTCATATCGTAAATTTTTTCTGAAATTTACAAAAATTCCACTACACAGATTTTAAGTAACAAAGATTAGTCCTACCAATAAAAGTTTTTCCTTTTACATGTAGTGAGATTAAAATGGTAATTGGCTAAGAATACCAACCGTACAGTAAGTAGTTAAAGTAAATATACGAAACAATACACATTACAAAATAAGCTAATGAAAATATGCAAATAACAACTGCAGCACCTTACACACTTTTACTTAATCGTTTCACAAAATGAATGCAATACAAGCAAACATTTGAAATATATACAAGGACAAAACGTAAGGACTATACAAAGCAAAAAAATTGAGAGTAATGAAGCCAGCTATAGCTTTCACTTCAGAAAAGTTGGGCAAGCTTATTTCTGTTTTTTGAAATTCTGGAAAGTCCGATAGTCTATTTGTTCTGCTTCAGATATTATATCTACAGAAACTACATTAATACATAAAAAGTTAAATCCTGTCCAAATATCGAAGCAAATTATTATTCAAAAACATTTCCGTTTAAACCAACACTAAACACTCCAACTAAGCACTTCGAATTACCTGTGGTCTCAGACACTTTTTATCTATTAATATTAATAAGAATAATATTTAGAATCCAGTACTCTGCAAGCTAATATTGCACATTTCTATTTATATTCAACATAATTAAGGCATATGGTTGATGCCACTCCACACATTCTACCGATACCTGTTAACGAGCAAAACGCAATTCTGCGCTTCTTTGCAGTGACATCTGTTCTTAACAACAACCGATTGCATACATTTTCTGTTGCATTTTCCAACTTAATTCCGGTTTTTAGGATAACACAATGATATAGTACAAGATAACTAACACTTTCATTTATCCTACTAGAGAAAAAATAGAGACCACTGAAAAGTTGTAAGTCATTTCTTGTGAAGTAAAACTCCATAATCATTTACTGAATAGTACCAAACAAGAAAAACTCTGTTTATGATTTCAGGATGATTGTAACTGATACACATTCAAAACCTTAATGAACAAAAAACACAATAGTGAGGCGACTTTAAAAATTTGCGCTTTAAGAAGATGTGAACCGTTTTAATGACACGAATACAAGGAATAACTTTTGTTTCATCCTCTTAAATGATAGAGTACAGTAGAAAAAAGTATTTATAAAAATGATAAAGCACTTAAGCATTTTAAATTCAATAATGGTGTACACCAAACAAAAAAACAATATAATTTGGCCATTGCTAAATGATTATGAATAGTTAATTATGGCCAAATAAGCTTTTGCCATTGAATAACAAGTACAAGTTGATTAGAGCAATAATAAAGTACATAGCAAAAAAGACGTAAGCTGACATATAATCAACACATTCGAACAATGATTTCATATAATAAGTAACAAAAAGCCTATAACAAGGAACTTAACAATTTGATTTACACAAACATCATACTGACCCATGTAGGAAACTACATACAGCTAAGTGATTAAATAAGGCCAAAATTAGATAAAATCAATTAAGATCCTAAAACACGGAAAACAATGCCCATTTCTCATAACAGAAACTTAACCACAGAACTAACCAACAAGAGGCAGGAAACTATGTTTACCATAATGATTAGAACTAACAAATTTTTGCATAATTTTTAAAACACAATGTAATGTCCATTACAAGTCATGAAGCTTTCCATTACTTACTTCCTCAGAAGTAGAACTTTGCAATATTCTTATTGAGAATATGAAATTTTCATTTAGCCCAGAAGTAAAGCTTAGTGAAGAAATTAATATGTGGACTGCACATGTAACGTTAAGACACACGTGCACGTCAGATTATTTCTTATTACGTAATTTTTTAGCTATTTTGTAAGAATACAGCCAGAAATTGACTAATAGAATACTTGAAAAGAAAGCATAAAGATTTGAATAATCAGAAATAATTAACACAGCAATCCCAACTTGAAACGGAAATAAAATGGGAGATTTTAATTCAAGAAAAAATTATTAGGCAAGACATTGGAGACCTTAGTACTTAGATATGGTTTGAAACTAAAAGCGAGATAAACTAACATACTTGAAAATGATCTTTTTGGACCGATAAATAAACAAAATTAAAAGCTCATCCTACTCTATGAAACCAAAAATGCTAAAAAAGTGATTTCGGAATGCTGATATGCTACAATTAAGCTTCAAAAATGAAAGGAAAATAAACAGGGTAAAGATTTTCTAATTTTTTTTTTTGATGCCAAGTCAATAAGTAACAAGAACAGCAATAATCATTTAAAACCCCATACCAGTAGGAAGCAGAGATAAGTAATGCTAAAGATGTCAAATACTTTAACAATTCTTGCAAAACAACAGTTAGTTCGTATAGGACAAGAAAATAAAACTTATGATTCATACTTCCGATTTCAAAATTTTAAGTCATTTATTCCGCAAATCAGATCTGTTCGATATCTTAATACCACTGTTCCGATGCTCTGAATTTTCTGCACGCATTCGCCTCCTTGTTTCTGTGACATCAACCAATTTGTCCAAACATCCAACGGCACCAAAGTAACCCTAAACTTGGTCAATTTCTAACAGGCAACAATTTGAGAAATAGAAACGTAGAAACAAACTAAGCTCCATTTCTTGAGATAAAAATATAACTCATACTTCATGTATCAAAAACAAAGCCTTCTTCGTCCCTCGTGACCAAAAATTCATAGCATTACTCAATAATCTTGCAGCAATTGGATTTACTCGTAAGAAATTGCCTGAAAGACTTTGGTTTAAATGTATTCGAGAACGTATTTAAATGCTTCCATAAACGACTTCAAGCTTTCAGAGCAATACTGACACAGATTCTGCTAAACTTTTTATCACGACAAGGAAAGCGCTCACACTTTTTAATTCAAAAAAAAAAAAAAAAATTTCACCAACGAAAACTATTCGGTCAATTCCACAAGTTTTTGCGCCATTAAATGCAATTGAACCGATGTTGTTTGTCGTCGTTACGAGAGCAGAATGTGCAAGATCTTCAATTCGTGCGTTATCTAGATCTTTTTTGCAGCAAACTTTACCAAAACTGCAACAAAATACCACAAAATCTGAGAAATGTGATTCTTTCCAAATCAGTGAGCTCACCTGGCAG
>UYYF01004288.1:17816-60965 GCA_900618365.1 Thelazia callipaeda | reverse complement strand
ATTTTCCAACAAAAACACTGTAAAAATAGAACAGAAAATCCAGTATCAAAATAAACTAGTTTTCAGATTATCTCACGTAAACAAGTTTTTGAAGTTGACTATTCAGTCTATGAATCTTCATAACAGAGAAATGTTTACCGATGCTTCCGCAGCATATTTTAATGAACCACCTCCAGTAGCACAAACTGTACTACTCATTTCCGCAAAACCTTTAATCTTTACTAAATGCACAAAATCAAGCATTCTATCTGTCGGAAATCGAATAAAATGTATTGTACCAACTCTACCCTAAAAGGAATGACACTTGTAATCAAATTTTAAGAAATAAACCATATTTACAAAACTTGGTATCTATTGCTGATTTCAACGACAAAACGACTATGAACTTAGCTAACCATGCCATGGTGAACATTCGGCACGGGATAAAAACTTAAAAATTTTATCTAGAAATAAATCCTTTACTGAAGTCATTATATACAAATATAAATCTTATATACTTTACTAAAGCATTGCCTACTACTTAGTAAGAGAAAATATATAATGAAAATGAAAAAATTTCGACTAACATTGATTTCGACATTACATAAACGCAGATGATCATCTCTCACACCGGTACCACCATAAGTTTTGCTTGCTACAAGATACCGCTGAATTTTCTTCCGCCGCAGAATTTCATCTTCACTTTCAACAAAATCATGCTGTAACGAAAAAAGAAGTTAACGGTTGAAAAAAACAAGATCTTAAGAAATCATTCTAATTATAGTCAAACTAGGTGCCTGATTACCTCATGCGAGTTTAAATAACACAAAGCTTACATGATCTTGTGGCTCAAAGTAAACAAGTTTGACCAGTGTACCGCCTATATCGATGCCAAACCATGGCATTGCTAAAAGTAAAAAAAATTGTTGCAAAAATGAATTCTCAAATCCAGCGATTTCTGTTCCAAAATCTATAGCTGATGTGTTTTCAGTTTTAAGCCCAGCAAAATACTTAATAGTTTTTGATCCAGTAATATGAATTTTAATAAAGAGTATCAAAGTAATCTTATCACTGTAAAATATAATGAGTAATCGTTACTAGACTATTTTGGCAATGCGAAATACAGCAATTTGTTGTGAGTTATAAATAGGTTACTTATTAATTATAAGTAACCTATTTATTAGTTATAAGATATGCTACACACAACTGCTCAAAAAAATGGTAGGATAAAATAGAAATGAATGGAGTTCATGTAAATTAAATTGATAATTACTCTACTCATTTGTAAAATATTGAACAAAATGAAACAAAAAAATTAAACACAAGATTACTACGCATCTCAGACAGACATATCCTAAACAACTATCTTATGGTAGAAATATTTTGGAAACATAAATATGAAATGAGATACAGCAAGCAAGACTAAGAAAATTTCTTTAATATTTCTAAATTTAATTATCCCTCAAATTACAAACATATAAAAGAAGTTTACATACTTCGGTAGCATTCAGAATATTAGTCTCGTAAACAAAAGTGTTAACTTTTTATGTGAACGACAGAATTATTTAAGACCAAAAATGAAGATTAATAGGTACATAAAAGTGAAATATAGAAGAAATGAGGTTTTCATTCTTTAAAACTAATTTATAAAACTGAAGTAAGCAAAGGATATAACATAGAATACTAAGCTACTTTTCAGGTAATAGATGCAAAGTTTTTAAAACTTACGAGGTATAGAAAGCGAAAGTAATCGTTGCCTTCTGTTGCTCGTAACACCATCACTGCTACCAAATCCTTTTTTCCCATCTTGAAGCACTTTATCGCACGTGGAATCCTTATCTGACATTGTAACCAATCTAATTTCCTATAATTTATAATAGCAACAAATTTTGTCTTTATGCACACCGGCAGCGAATGAGCAACTAGGCTACAATGCCAAAGTAGATTTAAGTCACGCTTATTTCAGACTGGAAACACTTTTCTCTCATCAACCAATACTTTTCAAAAACAGTTGGCGGGAAGTAAGATGACATACAGTTTAGAATAATAATTCAGTCTTGAAAAAATTTTGTCAAATTTGGAAAATATTAATATTGATGATTATTTTCTCAGTCAAAAATACAAAATTTCAGACGCGAAAATTTTTCAGAAAAATGATAGAATGGTAATGCGATGATAAAGTAAGATGATAAACAAGCATCTCATCTGATAAAGTTGATGAAGTAAGAAAACGTGACAATTGAATTTGGAATCAAACGTTTAATGATGAATGGAATTATTCTTCAACAGATCAGTGATAAGGTAATAATGAAGACTGTAAAAATTAATCAGAATTTGGAGGTTTCTCAATCGTAATTTTTAGCATTTTAACGAAAAATGAAGCAAAAATGACTCATAAACAGGACTTTTAGTCAGTAAGTACATCTGTGTCATATTTGAGTCATCTAGCTAACACAGTGATAAATTCGTGCTTAAAATTACTCATGACATTGTGTGTCTTCATAGAAACAACCAAGTATTATCTATCATTTGCTTAACTCACTGTTTAGCAAACAGTCAGAGAGATGAAGATGATAAGGCTTTAGAATATTAAGATGGCGTAGAGCTTCTAATTTTAGTCAACTTTTTAGTTTTATTAAATTAACTGCTTGTCGACAACAGTAAAAAATGTAGACTTATTTGTTGCATAAAACTATATGAAAATGGTAACTCCTTCACAAGATGTGCGCCTTGCAGTACAGTATTACTTCGCTGATAGCAGAAATCAAATTGACATCAATCAACGATGGAATATATTATCATTAATGTTAGCTCAATGCCTTTACGTGCCACGTGGAGAAAGTAAAATAAATGATACAGCTTTGTTGCAAATAATATTGCATATATGATTAGATCAAGTATATTTTGAAGGTGATAGTCATGAGAATTAGTTTGGCATGTATTTTATTCTTAATCCTTTATCTATGATAGTAACAAAATCTATGAAAATCTAGCTCGCTTTTCTCATGTCTTCTATTTACAAAATAAGCCTTCAATTTTTGATGTACTAAACGGATATACTAAAAATGATTACAAAATTGCTAAGCTAAATTTGATAAGGACAAGTCACGAAATACCTTTACGCCTATTTACGGCCTTACAATTAGAGACAATAAATGAATATTACATGAACCAAGCATTTATTCATTAATTGATAATAAATTGTGATTATTCAAATTTTTTTGAGAATTAAAGTCATTCAGAGTAGCACTTTGTTTTGTTTTTCTTGTAAATAGCTAAGATATCCTGAATTATTTCCACTGATGCAAAGCAATTTTGTTTGATAGATGGAAACCAATTTTTGAAATGCAATATTTATTTATCAAGTATATAGTTTGTGTGTAGCAGAAAAATGAAAGAGAAATAATGACTAGTACTTTAAGTTAGTTAATTTGTGATTTTTATTTGCCTTCATTTGCAGTCATTTATTCAGCGTCAGAAATTACGTACAATCAATCATATTTCTTATTTAACAATAGTTTATTGTTCCGTTTATGGAATAAGTAATTTGCTTCATTATTCTTAGTTTATAATTTATAACGACAAGCATAGAAGAATTGTTTGATAATTTCGGCTTGAAACAAATATAGGATAGAGAAAATCAAATATATTAAAAGCATTAGTAATGAGAGTGAATCATATTCATAGTTGCATAATAATCAAAATGGTTCATAGAACTGTAAGCATTCTTAACTTGCAGTCGAGTAAATGCAAATTAGTAAAGATTTTTACTCAAATATAAATAAGTTTATTTACATAATTGCTGCTATGCCATTTCATATTTGCTAAATCTCATTCTTCTCAAAGAAATTATCAGTTTGCAGCAATTAATGGAATTTTTGTACAACAAGTCTTTTGACAAGTAATAATCGCACTTTTTTAATTACTCAATAGATAATTTGCTTTTGCTTGGATATTTGTACAGTTTTTTTGTTTAAATTAATAAAAATGCTAAAATTTACTTTCGGAGTTAAATAATTTCCATTATTTGTATTTACACTGCAAGAAATTTATTACTTTTTCTGTTTGCTTGCATGTGCGCAATGATATACTGAAATACTGTGCTGATTCTATATCATATTTAGTGTTTAATTTTGATTTTTCAAAAAGCATTCCATAGATGAGAAATAGCATGTTGAATACAATCTTCTTCATTATTCTAACTTAGTACCTGTTTTTCAATCCTAAAAAATAATTGATAATAAAAATTTGAAAAGCATCGTAATACTGAACAAACACTTTAGGATATATATGTACATGAATAATGAAAAAATTTATAAATTAAAAGAAATTCAGCAAGAGAAACGAAGTATTGCATAAAAATTACATAAAACTTTCTATTTTTGATGCCGCGCTGATGATGTGGTCTTGTATCGCAAATGAGATAGAATTTGAATTTGTGTTTTTTTAATATGTGCTGAATTATAATTATGTTTCTACAACACAACCATCAACTTCTGAACAAATCAGCTCAACGATAAATAATCTATCACAATAGCAAGTTACGATTAGCAATAAAGCATTGCAAAATAAAACGTTGAAATTCAAACTGTGAAAATTGCGCAAACAACCATGTGTTCCTCATATTCATATCGTTCTCAAAAAAAATATCAAGTAAAACTCATCACTTTCAGTTTACAACTTTGGGGAATTTCGCTTCTGTAACTGCAAGAAGTATTTGAGAGACATGATTCTTTAAATGCCAAATGGAGTAAAGTGAACTTTGAAAAACAACGTAATATATGGCGAATAATTTGGAATTGTATGTGTGATTGGCAATAATCAAATCTTCACCACTTTGTTAAATATATATTGTACAAACAAAAATGATTGCGATAGCGTTACAAGTAGATTGATAATAATTCAAAAAATGATCCAACAGCTAATTTATACTCTTACTCCTATCTTATCATTACAAAGTTTACCGATAACAGCACTTTTATTAATATTATATTACGTTGTTTGCACTAAAAATGATTATTACATGATGAGTTTACTTTATCTGAAAATTCTACAAACGCCGGGAAACGAGTCTTTCTTTTTGCACAAAATTTGCCAGTTCCATTACATTACGTGTTTTAAATGATAATTGAAGCTTAAAAATTTATCCTACCAAATGTCAGTTTAAAAAGGAATTAACGTTGTACTTTTTCATAAAGTAAACGCAGCAAATATGAAAACTCCGTGAAATCAAAATTGATATTCTCTGCAATAATTATGAACATTTTTGCATGTAGAAATTGTTATCTTTGATTTCGTTTGATAATGAACATTTATTGTAGCGTAGAAATAATGCCTCATTACACGAAGTATATGCTATAGATTCTGTAGCATTTCGCAGTTTCCATGATATATTATTACAGTATTTGTTGTGAGAAAAATGTTACTTACAATTTTGAAACGAGAGGTATGAAACTTTTAAAAAAATTGGAATGGATAAAATTGATAGTTCGAGAAGAGACGGCCATGTTAAGTAGCAGAGAACAGGTAAGCTCAAATGTTGTCACCTGCGGCACTACTACTTAGAATGACACATTCTCGAGAACGGATATTCATAAGTTGTTCATTGCTAATGCAAATTAACCAGTTTATAGTTGAATGAAATGTTCATTTCCTTTGTCAGATAATGTTGAACAAAAGAGAATTGAATAAAACAAAATTTTTTCATGTAAAATGTGAATAGTGTTTGGTAGTAGATAAGAAATAAATAAACTGCTGCATTTTGAACAGAAAAAATTAAAGTGTAGTAAAAATTTTGTTATCAGCTCTGAAGAGAGTAATGATATGCTAAGTAATAAGGGACAAGTGATAATGTGATTGCAGAAAATATGCAATTAACGAAGCTCAAACTACATCTCGCAATGAAAGTAGCTTACAATGGCATAGCAAACCAGAACTAAATCATAGCTTGGATGCATTTCCATAAATAGTGGTAGAAACGAATGCATTGGGATGATGGGATAAAAAGAATTGCTTGACTAGAAAAATGTGTCGGGTGGTGAAACGAAGATGCTACTGCTAGCACAAAAGTTGCTGTAATGTCTTCTAGCATTTGTTGTCATAAATCGTTACGTCAGTCAGTTTACAGCAGAGAAGCAAACAAGCATAAACATACACGTGTGGATTGTGGCGTAAAGCGTATGCACAGATGACAGTGACAATGACAATGAGATGAGATGGACCGCTGTATATTTGCTAGGTATCTCTCTGGTGCATGAATTGGACAAATCGAGAAGGAAAGGCAAAAAGAAAAAATACATTTGTGTATTGTGTGAACAACTGCGTTTCTTCATTTTATAACTATTTTCAAGCACATTTCTCTTCATTTTATTTCATAAATGTATGTGGTAGATAGATGGATAAATAAATGAAATTGTATTAAATTTTTTAGTTTGCATTCGCTGTTTAAACAGTACAAAGTTTTTTCTATTTTTACTATTATCACAGAATCAAGCATTATTGATAAATTGAAGTACTGATTATTAAGTTTTATGGAGTGATTATCAGCTAATATGCTTATAAGAATTGTTTTCTTATAAGCACCTTAAAAAAATACCGTCCATTGTAATTGATAAATGATTGATTATAAGATTGATTATGAGTAGTTTTGTAGCTGTTGTAAAATTGGATTTTCTTCAATTCAATACATGTTAGCATGAGAAATGCATGTATTAGACCTTTTAATCACGGCAAATTGCTGGAAATAGTAATAAACTTCTTTATCAATTTCAAATTTCCATTTTTTTAAAACTTTATTATCATTCTTGTTTAATTAATAAATGACTGGTTTTCTGACAAATCATTGCATGTTATTCATTTACCTAAAACTGAGAAAAAGAAAAAGTGTAAAGAAGCAAATGACAAATACAAAACAAAATTTTTATACAAACATTTTGTACATTATTATCAACAAAGTTTTGCTTTTCATTTCACAGGAGGCTATATGCAATGCATGCAGTAAGTAGCACAATGATAACAAGCTGAACATTTGTTCAGCTGTTGTAATACTTGTCAAAAAAGAATTCCATCATTATCGTGCTGCCTATCTCTCTTTCTAACGCTTGAAATCACGATACATAAAAGTAGAAGGAACTGTCCATCCATACAACCACTGAAAGAAGCCATAACAAGATGAAATAATGCAAAAAAAAGCTTGCAAGCAATCATAAATTAAATAAAAAACTTCTTCTTTTGCTTCAGAATTTTATACAATTCATCATTATTTCTAAAGTTTAGATGTGAAAAGTATTGTACAGATGTCTGGTATTTTTAAAGCAAATAATTTGTTTCCATAACATGCAAATTATCGTAATTAAATTAATGCAAATATTATTTTCCTTAATAACAATGTTTGCCAGAAAAATCCGTATATAGCAATTTTTGATGATTTTTTTCAGATAGAAGCAAAATAAGATTGAAAAAGCGAAAATTGCTAACCTTTCCCATCGCTAAAATACATTTTACTATTTAGATTCCATTTCAGATCTTGACGAATATTATTCAATTTCAGAGTTGAATTATGCCATCAGTAGATAGATATTTCTAAAATATTCCTTAAATTAGTTTAAAAGATCACTTATTACTAAAGAAATGAACAAAATTTTCATTGCTGTTTACAAGGAAATAGTTCCAAATCATTTTTTTGAAATTAAGTCATTGCCATATATCATTTGGTTAGAAATGTTTGTTTTTTACTGACAAAAAAAATTACATTGTTCCATTTTTAACTTTTCTTAACAATTTATCTTCAAGACATTTTAACAGGGAGTCTGTACAAGAAGTTACAGTTCTAGAAATATGTTTTTCATCCTCTTTTAAATCAGTTTTGTAATTCGTGCTCTAAAACTTAGTTTTGTTGACTACTTGAATAATTACTATTTTATGCTTATATCAGGCTTGAGATTTTTATACATAGTTTTATTTTAGGCAAGTAACAAGTCTAGTAAGTAATAAAACAGCTTTTTATCAGTTGTTTAATACCAGCTCTGTTTACTAAGTTTTTTAGAAAAAATCCTTACGATTACCAAGTAAATTGGAAATCCCAAAACTAATGGTCATGGCTCCAAGAACATAACAAAGAGAACTACCGAGATAATTACATGATTAGTGATTATTTGTGTCTCAAGGCAAATTTTTGATCTATCTTCTACAGCAACTTTTTTTTATCTAGCATGCAAACAAGCTACTTGACGAAGTGATTTTTTCAGCTGAAACCGAATATTTTGAATAAGTTTTCAATGGATATCAGTTTTTCACAATTAACAATTAAACAATTTACAATTAAAGTTAAAAAAAAGTTGAGTTGAGAATTTCTGCTTCACAATCTCAAACATGAAATGAATTTGCAGTAAAAAAAAAAATTTTTTTTAATTTTCAAGTGTTTATGGGTTTATTTTTGGCTGTTCAGAATCATTTATAATACAAGTAAAAATTCGTATCTTACTATTTCCAAATAAACACTATACATACTGTTCATCTGAAAATGTCTTACACTATTTTGAATAAATTTTCAAATAAAGGAAATAGTTACATCAATTACTTTATAAAATGAACATTGAAGCAAAGTACGATAAGTTTAGTATTATTCAATCATTGATTGCATCGGTATCTCTAATAGAATATGCTAATACAACAAATGTTAACTCTCTGAAGGATTCATGACTACAGATGGACAATCATTTAAATGAATCTGATCATTTACATAAAATTTTCAGCATTATAGCCTATCTGATGACTATTTCATAAACTTTCTGATTATTTTTTCTTAATTACCTTGTCTTCAATCAGTAATTCTAGAATATTTTTTAATCTATTTTTTTCAGTTATTTTTTCGAGTAAACAAACTAACCCTTCTGCTGGTAATATCTTGAACAAAAATTTATTTCATCCTTCATTCTTCAATTTTGTATTTTGCAGTCTATTGCCTAATCTGTCATTTCTTCATTTTAATTTAGCTCTTTTCCATAATTTGTATGGCATTATTTTTGTTGAGTGAGCTTTTTTATTACCATTTTTGAAAAAATTTTTCAGAAAATTCAAAAATTAATTTGTGACACGAAATGTATTGCTTATTAGCGCATCAAAAATATTAATTAACATAAATTACTACACCTAATATACACAAATATTTGCTAAGCTGAAGTTTTATGATTGATTTGAAATTGTTAACTCTTAATTAAAATTTTATCCTTCACTGTTATGGCTTAGCACAAATATTCTTTGTAGTAAAAACAGCTTGATGAAAAAATGAGAGATTTGAATTCAATGGGAAATTAGTGTAAAGCGAATATTTTTTTAATAATATTTTCAAAAATTTATCTAATTTTGTTCTTAATTTATTTGTTACCACTTTCTAACATACCTTCTATAATCTCTTCCTCGTGAATTTAAGAATTTTTATTCAATTTCACTCAAAATTACCTCTATTGAACACTTTTTTAATAAAAAAATTTGTCAAGTATTGTGACTGTCTACTAATGCTTCTTGCTTTAGCAACCCATCAACTTTATTTTCATAAACAATAACAGTAACAAAAGAAAGTAAATAGCATAAAATCAGAATATTCTGTAGACAAAACACGCATTAAGTAAAAAATTATTTTTCTATTTTTTTTTGCTTCCCAAGTTTTTTTGCTTTTATCCTTTTACCAGAACATTAAGATTAATTACGAAAACTGACCTGAAGACTTGAATTTCTTAATAGGTTACTGACTGTGTAGGATGTGAATTTTCATCCTATTTATCTAAATATTTGTATTGGATTTTAAGTATTTACAGATCTATGAACTGTAAAGTTTTGAAATACGAAAGTCTTAGTCTTGAAACAAAGAAGAATATATTTGCAATAAAATAATTAATCTATATTATTACTTTTTATAATTATTCATTTCAATTTTGTAAAATAAAGCATTAAAAGAAAAACTTATTGAATTGAAAAAACAAAAGTCAATATTGTGAAGTGAATAACTGTAACAATCACATGAGTATTGAACTTTTTTTTGAATTTATTCACTACGTCAGAGACGATGATGTTGACTGCAATAAACGTACGAATTGTGATGATATCAAAATTATTGCTTATGGCTGTTATCAGTTTCAGTATTCGTTATGATACTGAGAAAGATTTGTCTATTTCTTCTTTTTTTAACATACAGTCATTGATAATGTAATTACGATCAAATAAACCAAACCAGGTACTTTTTTAATTACTCTTTCATTATTCCACCACTTTCAATGAATAATCTTTCTATGCGAGTGTAAGAAACATTTCAGAATCTCATTCAGCATAATATTCTGTACAGATTCTTTATTTTGATTCTCTTTTGTTAAATTTATTGATACCTGTAATGAGCAACAAATGTTCCAAGTGTTAGCACCTAACTTGGAAAGTATGTTAATTGCATACACTTTTGTTACTATGCAATCTACTGATAATACTTTGGTCAGAAATAAAAATGACTGTTTACTAATGCTTCTTGCTTTAGCAACCCATCAACTTTATTTTCATAAACAATAACAGTAACAAAAGAAAGTAAATAGCATAAAATCAGAATATTTTGTAGACAAAACACGCATTAAGTAAAAAATTATTTTCTATTTTTTTGCTTGTGACGTTCAAATTGTACTCGCTTGGCAGCGTTTCTTAGGGCACTGTTTTTTCTGTTTCCTTTGACTTTTAATCATTTATTAATTATATACTTATAGTGCAAAGAATGCATAAAAATTAAAATGACTGACATAAAAAGCATAGATAAGCATCTATCTCATACTACCTTACAGCCAGAAAGCAACAGTATTTTGTGGCAATGCTACTAATAACAACGTTTTTCATTTATTACATACTGGTTTAAGCTAGATTGAATAACTATAAGTTACATAAAGTTTCAAAAAAAGCAATTATTTTTGTTACTTGATCTTTTTCAATTTGTTTTTAAAATAATGTTTATTATTATGTAAAGTATTAAAGTGAAAATATTTGATGAGTCTCAAAAGAAGAAGTCAAAAGGAGAAGATAAATAAAAAATAAAAGAAGGTATGATATTTAGAGCAATATTCACCTGAAATTTTCATTTTTTATTAAAAGCGTAGCTCACATGGCGGATACTGAATGCTGTGAAAACAATGTATCACCACTCACCAATACTTCCAGTACGAAATCGCAGGAAAAGGTACTTTTTCATTTGCATTTTGTTAATGATTATTTTATTTGAATACTAAAAGTAAAAATAAATTTTGATTGGCCATAAATTTATTTATGTGTTGATGTGAGCAAAAATTTTCGATAATTTGATTTTAAAAGTCTATAATATGAGTTCACCATTTTTTTTTGTTCTTTTGTAGGTGATGAATCAAAATTTGAGAATATTAATCCGAAATAATACACAAAAAATGCAGTCTTCAAATGGTCTAAATTCAGACAAAATGGCAGAAAATTATGAAAGATGTTAGCTTAATAATATTTTTGAGTGCTAATTAATTTTGCACATTCTTTTGATTTGAGTCACGAAATACAAGTTATTATAATATTTAAGATAAATTTTGCATATTGTATATTCTCAAAACGATGAATTTTGTTTAAAGCTTGTGAATAATGCTTAATCTTCAACACATGATATAGTGGTTACGTTATTCAAAAATCTGCATCTGCCTTATTTTCGATGTTAAACATTGTAGCATTTGACCTAAACGTTTATGACGATGAAAGCGCATCTGAAAAAGAAGATACAACAGCAGCAAACTCTCAGGAGTCTATTTCTGATATGATCAGAAGAATGAGTAGGACTAATAAATGGACACTGCAAAATGAGGTGAAGTAACTTTATCCTTTAGGAAAATATTTTTAGCATATTTTGATTTATTTTGTAAGCAACATGAAATTAAGAATTTAAATGTGACATTAACAAATTTAAACTCATCAGTACTTCTTTATCAGAAAGAAAGTTCTTCGGCTTGCACTCAAAATTTACAAAAGTTAACAGTGAAATCGATTCGCTCGCTATATTCTGAGAGAAAAATTCCTGCAGTGAAAATGCATCATAGTAGAAATGATGATGCTATTTCCAAAACGAGACAAACATCTGAATCTTTATCCATCAACTCCAATATTCGTACGTCTATATCGCAGCATCATTACATACCACGGCTTAATGCGACTTTCAACAAGCCATCACAAAAAAATTGCGGAAATATTGACAGCTTGCCATCACGACTAATGAAAGCAAAATCTGCTGCTAAATTATTTCCTTTAGAAAGGTTTGTTCATTTATTTTGTGAAATGAAAAAAAGTGAAAAATGCCAGTCTTTTTTTTCTATTATTATTTCAATCAAACATGTAGTCTTTACTGGACATTAAAAGTAATCCATGAAAATGCTGCGCATCCAAGTTAATACTTTCAACAAACCTTGTTTTTTCGTTTGAATAATCATTGCAGAAGAGACTATCTTATTTTGCTGTGAGAAAAAACAAACTGCTTGAGCTGTTTTCGTTCTGTGCATGAGAGGTTAACAGTTAGTAAGCTCAATATTGAGGACATATAAGCTACAGTAAGATTTGCTAGTATCCATAAAATTGAAAATTTATTCTGAGCCAATTACAGAATGCAAAAAACGCTAAGAATTTGTGACTTAAAAAAAAGAAAAAACTTTTAGAAAATGTTAATTATTATGGAGCAAAGTTGTCCAAGTGTTTACTTATTATTGCATTATTACCGAAAATTTTGATATTTATTATCATATATAAGATGTATAGCAAATATTTGCATTCACTGCTCAAAAGGAACAAAACTTTCGTTAATAAGATAAAACGTAAGTTGATCACGAAGTTGCGAGATAATAGAAAGGGTCATGAGCATGCCAACGACACACTTTACAGTTATCATCTAGATATCTCATCATGCATTCGTTATAGGGAGAAACTCTTAAATGAAGTAGATAAGATCGCTTCGCTTCTTTATGCGGAGAAACTCTCAAGTAATAGATAAGATCGCTTTCAACTGTATCGCTATTTTCCCTTTCAATAAGTTCTGTTCTTTCATCTACAGAAATTTGTTTGGCCAATATTCCTATCAGTTTTCCAAGTCTGAAATCGTGATTTGTTACTGCTTCATTAGTTCCTGAGATTTTCCTACTTTGACAATAGTCACTCTACATCCAAGTACGAAAGTAGTAGTATTTAGAACATATTATTTGAAAAATCGATTTGTTTCTCAGTTGCATAGAGTTGCATACAATTATAAATATGTGCAATTATATAGGCACTTATATGTGGTTTTATGGTGAACTTATTTTGGTTTCAAAGAGGAGATAATATTTAATATCAATTAAATAAAAATAATTCCGACAAATTATGTGAAAGATGAAATTCACGGTCGTTTAGTTTTATTGTGGAATACACGATGAAATGGGTGTATTTTGCAAAGATTTACTGATAACTCAGAAAATATGAATCAGAGTCACCTCTTCTTTTATTACTTAAAATCTTTGATAGGTGTTAATGAGTGGCAACCAAAAACGACCACAGACCATTGATTTTCATAAGCACCAGTTAAAGAAAAAAAGCGCTGCACGCAAGACGTGCATGCATGCAACGTAATATTTTGAAGGAGGATATTGGAATCGAAAACATATTTTAGAATGGAATGACTTTAGCTTAAAAATTCTGAATTTTTTTTTTGCACAGAGAAGTGTATTAAAAGAGAGGAAAAAACTAAAAAAAACTACACTCTTTCTTTATCAGTGGCTACTACTGTCAGTACGCTTGATAATGGCATTAATAAGTCGAATAACAAACTTGATTGCTATGTGTAATAGAAATGTTATGCAAGATAAAATCGTAATTGTAATCAATTACGAGTGAAGGAAGGAAAAAAGATATTAAATATTAGTTAGAGAAAATAAAATTTTGAAATCGTAAGATAGATGTAATTGTAACTACAGTAAGAAGCAGAGTTCCAAAACTTGACTCATAAAAGAAAGAAGGTAACAAGTTAGGAAACTTGTACAAGTTATTCAACCTCACTTTAAAATATCTTCTTTATTGCCACGAGAAATAGACGTTAATCGTAGCTGTGATGTGATGATATCGAACTACAGAATACATATCTTGACTAATTCTGCACTATTTTTGAGATTTATACTCAAATTGAGAATGACTGCAGACATATCGCATCATTGTAGTAAGTAAATGAATGAAGAGAAAGGGTATGGACTAGTGCGAGGACAGGTAAGTAGCATTATGCCCTCATTTCTTACCTGTTGCTTGCACCTTTTGCAACAACATCCCATCATTCCTTATTATGACCATTTTAAATTGCTTTTCGTAACCATTCCAAAATCCCCATTCATCGTCAACTGGTACTACAGATTTTATTATTATACAGATATTGTTGCTATACAAACGATAACAGTACTTGAAGTATTAAAAATAAACATAAGTAGTACTAGTATGGTATGCTGGTGTTTAAACGTATCACTCTTAAGCATTTTTGCGCAATAAGCAGTGTATTCTGCGTCTAGTTCTATAAGTCTAGTTAACTCCTAACATTGCCAGTTTTTTGTTATATAAATAACAAGATTTGAACGAATTGAAAAGCATGAATAATAAAGATTCGGGTTATACTAGCTATCATAAAGAACAAATACGTAATTCTGGATCAAACTTGATTTATAGACATGAAGCTGATTAAAAAACGAGATATTAAAACTAGCACTTATAGTCAATAAATGCTTAGTGAGTGTGTATAAGCAAAAACGCAACGTATCATATCTCATCATTTTATCTTATCCAAGCACTATTTCTTCGCATTTCGTAGTGACGTTTTTGCTTATCGATTTACGCCAAGGATGTTTCCAAACATTAAATTGTTTATAAAAGCTAAATTGTATTGCGCTAAATGTATAGTGTTAGGTTCTTGCTCTTTTCCATAATTGTTGAGATACGTAGGAATATGTTGCATTCATTACATTCTCACAATTTCTTTTCGAAGCAATTTCATGCGAAAAGCAATGCCATCTCTTATATGGTTCTTAGAAACTTTTGCCCATCATTTCTGTACATGTCATTCAATTTCTCTATTTATACACGCAGATGGTGTATGTTTGCGTGTTTCGTAGTTAGAAGGATCTCATTCTCTCTTTTTGCCATTATCTTTTCATATACTTTACAAGAATATTATGATATTTATCAACAGTTCATCTAGGCCGTTTGGGAGTATGCATGAAAGGCAACAGAACTCACTGCTTTATTCTTTGATGATCATTTCATTGACTCTTTCATTTTACATAGTAAAGTAAACCGACTGATCTAATTACTTTCATCTGTACAAAATTATTAAGACTGTACAGTGAGGATGCCACTTTAGATAGTTCTAGTCTGCTAAACTTCATTTACGCTCTAAATTTAAACACACACACACATCTTTCATTACAAACTTACCATATTCTGTTTAATTTCTGGTACTGACGTTTATTAATCTAAAGTTGCTGTTTGTTTACTCATTACAACATTGATGTTTGTGTACAATTGTCATCTTTTGTGTTAGTCTACATCCACTTTTTAGTAATATTGCATATGTGTTCATTTAAATCTAATCCTATCTTTCATTTCATCTAATATAGCGTCATTTCATGACATAAGTTTGATTGATTTCTGCGTGTCAGCAAGACTAATAGATATTATTGCAGCTATCTCTCAATTCTCTTCTTTATTGGAAGTACAAAGCTAGTTGAAACTTGCAAGTAGTTACGGGAAAATAAATTGGATGATTATAATTACGCTTCAGGTTTTTGTACTATATGGAAGTTTATGTTTGTTGTCTTAGTGATATATTACGTGTACTTTTTAATCAGTGTAAGAAGTAATGTAGAGACAGGCTTTCAATGTTTTGTTTTGTACTTAACGTTGCTTTTATTTTGTCAATCTCATCAATTTATCAATAGAAAAATGAATGGTGTCCTGGCACTTACATACAATTCCTGCTTTTCTTCCAGGAACTTCCATCTTTTCTGTTTTAATGTATTTGTCAAGCACTAATCACTTTGGCCTTTATCATCTGAAACTATTTTTGCTTTGTGTCTCAATTTCCATTCATCACTCTTTCTTCCCTTCTGCCTTACTCTGAGTGTACTAAAAGAATTTCACTTCGGAAAAATAAAAGTTATATTTGGAATCTTGTGCTATAAAACGTATGGCGTTAGAGCATTCATCAGCTCAGTTTTATGTGTAGACTGCTCGTTTGACGAAGCATTGTAGTTTGATCATGTATACAATAAACAGTGTACGGATATGTCGTTAAACATCAGTCACTGCCAAAGTAAACATGACTACGATCATTGCTTTTATGTCTTACACTTGTAAACACGTCCTTTTGCAGTTTCTGTCTTTCGTATAATATGCAAAGGTTGTTTTCGTGTAATATGAAATTTATAGATTAATTTTCATTTGAAGTGCATCTTAAACTTTTACAATTCTTGTTTTGTTTCCATTCCCAAGCGCTAGCAGTTGTATTTTTTTTCCAGTACTTTATTTAAAATACATTTTTCACAGTGCTGTCTGTGCATAGTTTTTAGGAATAATTTATGCTAATCCAAATTGTTTCTCATCACGTTTTTCTTCTTAAGATTGCTTTTGATTTGTTTTGTTCTTATATTTTGTTACTCAGTTTCTTGTTACCTTTGCTACCAATATTTATGAGGTCTTATTCGTTATTCTGGATAGCGTGTAGTGAGTTTAGTTTACTTTTTTGAAAGAGGAAATTAAAAAAATATTTCCATCATTTAATTGTCATGTATCACAGATGAAGAAATAGGTTGTTAATAAGAGATGAGTTCTCATCTGCCGATGGAATGAGTGTGAGCACTGGGCAGATTATTTGCTACTTCCATCATAACTTTTTCTGCCATCATATTTTGGTGTTTTGTAAACAATTACACTCTTTTACCTACACATTGCAGTTATTGTTTGCTGGATTTACTGATAAGTCTTGCGAATGACATTATAAATTTTGTGTGTGTGTAACATCTTTGTTAATAGTTGAATAGGGAAACTGTTTAGGCTTGTTGTGGACTTCTGAACATTCTAACATTATCACCTGAAAAATATATATCTGATTATCTATTTAGAACGTACATGAAATCCTGGACTGCAAAACTTCGCTCACTTTGTAATACTTTTCTTCTCCTTTAACTTCATAATCATTTATCATGATTCTCTTTTTTTGCATCTAATCCTGGCACTTAAAAACTTAGAGTTAAATCTTTTCAGAAAAAATCTCTGTTTTTTACACACTTTTCTTATATTCAATACTATTTTAAAGGCATAGCTATTTTACGAAAACATTTATCATTTCATTTTATGTTCAGTCGGTCAAGGTTGCTGAATTTTATTAAATTTAATTTGTTTAATGCTAAAAAATTTTCAGATCTTCCACTTCCAACGCATTAGCAGTTTCAGACGTCCCAGGGTTCGCTCCCGTTCCTTCATTGCATACAGTAGTCGAGCAAGAAAAGATAACTAGTTTTAAGACTAGTCAGGTTAACTTGCAAGAATTTCCCAAGGATTTCTTATGTAATACTGGATTTTTCGTAATGAGTCTGAATATCGTACAAATGGTAGAATCGAAGTGTGCCCGTCATCCCTAGTATCACACAAAAAAAAAGAACTTTCAGCTGAATCTACCAGGCACTAATGAAGACTTTTCACTTCCACAAATAAGCCTTATCACTGTTCAAAATGATGGCAGTTATCAAGCCAATTTGGATTTGTTAGTGGGTGCAACAAATGGAACTTCTGTCAAACCTGTCCCAACTTTGAAACAATCTACATTTGTCGAAGATTCAAATAATTCCAAGCGAAATTATCTTCACTACACTTCGTTCTCTGATCCTTGCAACGAATATTCAAATAATCTCGTGAGCAATAAAGAGTCAAGTGCCATCTGTGAGCAACGGCTTTTAGAGATTCATCCTTATCATACTCAAGTTAACAGTGAGATATTAGCTTCAAGAAAAAGTTACATCATGCCAACTGTTCCATGTAACCTAGCAGATCAAAACAAGTATAAGGAAGAAAATTCTGTAAATGATGAAGGGAATGCATACGCTTATTGGGATCCAACGCTTCTCCTCAACAAGCTTTATGAGGTTTGTTGTTACTTTTGATGCGGGTGCACCTTAAAATTATATTCTGAAATTAGATCTGAAAGATTGATAAATTCTCAGCCTTATCTCTCTTCGTTCGCTTTATTGTGACGTGACATTCAGTTCAACATTCATTCAATTGTGCTAATCTATTTTTTCTGTTTCATCATTATCAATATTAAGCCCCTTCAGAATTGTTTAGAAAAACACATGAAATGGAGAAAAATCAATCCTGATATGACATAATTTGTAGATCGTTTTAATTAGCAATGCGAAGAATAATTAAAAGCATTGTGAATTTTTATTTTCAAGCTGATGTGAGTGAAAAATTGGTAAATACTTTTGTTCTGTTTGCAATGCAGATTAGTTATGAACCTCGGAAGGAATCAAAGCTCAATCGTTTCACTAATATGGAAGGGCATCTCGAAGTTCCTGTAGAGGACCAGAGCATTTATGCTGAATTACAGAAGAATTGGGTACAGCGGTATTTTCGAACAAGAGATGGACGCTTACAATGGTTTGCAGTAAGTTGTTTTCTTAACTAGATTAAGGAACTGAGCAGTATACTTATGGACCAAAAATGCATATCCACCTTTACTTGATTTGTTCGGACAACCTTTTACCTTCTGTCATTATCGCCGAAAGATGTTATTGTATCAAATGTGGGATATATTTTCCTTTTTCGATATGAATTCAAATTATTGAACTACGGAAATTCTATTGGTTCTGGCATTCCATAATATTTTGTGATGGACATTGTTACTTAGATTTGAAATGTTTTTGTTGGAACACGTTCTTTGAAATAAGATATTGTAAACTGTTGTTTTCTCTTTACATTGTGCTGTATTTAAGCTTGCTTTATTTCAGTCACATTTCGCAGATGATACACCAGTGGGTGAAGTGCTGCTTTCCGGTTGTGAAGTAGATGCCAATAAAGATGAAAATACTTTGTATATACATGGTGGGAAGAATCATATTCGAATGATATTGAAGTTAGTTTTTATGAAAAATGAGAGTTTTTTTTTCCCTAGTAATTACATAATTTACTCAAATCATGTGTTTTTAGAACTGTCAGTTATGCTTGAAATATCAATATATGGAATTATATGTCTGACTAATACTTATATCAGTAGCTCAAATAAATTTTAATAGTGTTCCAGGATTTTGATAGTTTGCTAGTTGAGATAGATTCATTTGTATGACATTGCTAAACAGTATGAAATTTTTTCATTGAAGCATTGTATAGTTTTCGAGCTTTGTTGCTTAATTCTTTTAAATGTCATGTTCTTTTTTTTTATAGGATTCCTCCTGGAATAAATGTGTTTGATAAATGGAGAAAGGCTGTGAACAGTCATGCAGCATCTTCTTATCTCGACACATTCGTTAATCCTGTATATCCACCGATGCCTCATATCACTGAGGTTTTTATTTCACTAATACTAGATAAGAATTAAGAATTGAGTTATCGAAGTGCAAAGTTTTGTAATTTTTGCTATTTGCTATTAAATTATGTTAAGTTTTTTATTTATAAACTGCAGTACTGTAATCATGACGTTATAACGAAATAAAAAAATCAAATTAGATAAAATTTTAATTTTATTTGCCCGTAGTTAGTAATTGTAATTGGGTTACTGAACACTGATATGAGAATTGATAAGATTTAGTCGAAAAAGATAGTATTCATTGTTTTATTAAATTGGCTGCTGATCAGTACTTCCAGTTTAGTTTTAATTTTGAAACAGTTGTTTTAAAAAAACCAAAAATATTGAATTACCTTCATCGATATTTCTCTGATTAACTTATTCTAACTTACTGACCATCTTACTTATTTTTGGTTATTTATATTACAGAAAGTCTTAATAATTGAGCTCGGATCGTGTTCAATACGTGCTGGTGTTTTGACAATGGAGCCTTCTTTACCACAATCATTTTTTCCGTCGGTCGTTCTTGCTAGAGACGATGGTAAATTAATTGTTGGTACTGAGGCACTGATACCAAAGGTCTGCTATTTTTTTCCGTCGGTCGTTCTTGCTAGAGATGATGGTAAATTAGTAATCACGAGTTTCTTAAATCATCTATTTCAAAATTTAAATGAATAAATTTAAAAACGTAAAATAACAAATTTTAGAACCGCTGTAATGGTGAGCTGATCAGGCCTTTACGTGCGACAGATACCTCATTGGAGCGGTATGTTTTTCATCGGTCAGCTTTGAAAGCGTGTTTGCAGAAGTGTGTAGATGATTTGAAGATCGATCCAATCAAGTACCGGGTAATTACGTATTTTTTGACCCGCATTTATTAAAAAATATGGTAGGTTACAAGAGTAGTATCGATAGGAGTTTATCTTAAAAAGGGTTGCTTTTTCTTCATCTATAGGTTTTTTCTTTAATCGTTGCAAAATTGTATAAGTAATGGAATTGATTTTTCAGGTTCTACTTTCCATCCCACAAAATATTTCTACTTTCCTCATTTCGAATTTATTAAAAATTGTGTTGGAAGAAATGTGCTTCCAGGTTTGTTGTTTATTAATTGTTGTGTTTGGTCATTGCCTGTTATTTTGTAAGGCACTAATGTTTTTCATTTTCAAATGCATTTCTTTATTATTCGTTATTTAAGTCATTCATGTCAGTTAAACAAGTTAAATAAGATTAATCCTAGGGTGCGGCAATATCGCGTCAACCGAGCCTTATATTATATGCTTACGATGTGGCTACTGGTGTTGTGATTGATATCGGTGACTGTTTAAATATTGTGCCAGTAATCGATGGTATGTTAATATTTCTGTGTACTGCTTTTTTTTTCTATGATTTTAACACGTATTTAACTTTCTCTGTTAAGATTTTTTATATCTGATTTGCTAAAAATCATCTCCAGTTTTGAAAATCGTTTATTTTATCTATATATTGAACAGCTTTTGATGAATTTTTAATTTCACCGTGCAAGAACTAATTAGTCGACCAAGTATATTAGTCACTCATTATAATAAAGTAACTGTTTTTTAATGTTAAAACAAGTTGCGGCATAAATTACATTGGATTAAATGGTGCATTTTTTGTGAATTTTAAAACGTTGAAATTGCATGCTAAGGAAAGTGACTAAGGAACACATTTTCTCTACCTATTGAAAACTCATTTAAAATTTTTGCATTTCTCAAGTTTCACTGTTATTCACGAAATATATATGCTTTACATTGCTACAAAAAATTATGTAGAGTTTTGTGATATGATTTCCGACTCATAATTAATGTTCATGTTTTTGATACTTACTTTAAAGGCTATGTTGTTGACAATGCCATTGTGTCATTGCCCTATGGTGCGGCTCACATTGTTAACTCTTTACAAGGAAAACTGATGGAATCAAGCGTCAGTGGCTATTCTTTTCAGTCTCCTGTTGAAATGCTCATTTCTCGTTATGTAATGGAACAGGTAAATAAATTTATACTTTTCATATTTGTAAAATTCGTCTCGTGAAATGTTCAGCAATTAATTACTCCAACAGAATGATTTCCAGGCTTGCTTTGTTGCTACCAGTTATGAGGAAGAAGTAGAAAAATGCACTAATAATAGCTCTTCATTGGACGTTGTTGTATCAATTAAAGAGTTTAAGCCAACAGATAAAATGACGTCTTTATTCAAGGTTCATTTTTATGTGCAAGTCTCACATTTGAGAATGATCTGAAGTATCGCAATTTTTATTCATAAAAACTTTTGTTTTAGATTAATTCGGCTCGTTTCACTGCTACTGAAGGTTTATTCAAACCCAAAAAATGGGGTCTTGATATAAAACCTCTTCATCAACTAGTTTTTGAAGCAGTTCAATCGTCACCAATTGATAGTAGAAAAACTTTGTTCAGGTAATTTTTTTCAAATTCTCTCAATTTAGCTACTTCATTTTTTATTTTTAGAAATATATATTTGGCTGGTGGTGTATCTTTACTACCTGGTTTAGCGGAAAGACTGGAAATAGAAGTTGCTTCACTTGTTGCACCAATTATACATACCCAGGTTTTGAAATACTTTCTGTTGCTGATTTATAACATTATAGCGTATTGTATCATGAGAACTTTTCCTTGTCATACGCGACAAGCTTTTCAGCTATATCTTTAGTGTATAATTTATGTTTCACTTTAGTTACATAAAATTTCACCTTTCCTTACGTAAAACGACTGTAGAGTTAATTTTTGTACTGCTGTTAGATGCTTATACTTTGGTACCCCATTTTGTTTTAGAAAACGATCATTACATTTTATTTTTGCAGCAGCGTAACCGTTTTATTTTTTTTTTTAATATTATACTTTTACACATTCAGCTGCAATTTCTTTCATTTTCCTATTCATGGCTGTCATGTTATTTTAGGTCCATCTTTCTCCATGGAGATGTAACGCAGCATATCTTGGTGCTCAGGTGATCGCTTCAAGTACTCAATTTGATCAGACTTGTATTACACTTGAAAATCTTGACGATTTCATTCAAAATTTACAGAATTCCAATTTCTAGTAGTCACTTTATACAAATTTGGATTATAATACATTTCATCCTTCACATATTGGATTAGTTTTTTGATTCTCTGCTGATGATGTTTGATGCGAAAAACACTGGTAGCAAATTTATTTTGCTGTAATTACCTAAATTATGCTTTGAACTGCCTATCAATGTCATATCGCTTTTTTGTTATCATTTAATGCTTTGCTAGTGTTTGTCTTCAATATGAAATGGTATCATATTTTGAAAGTATTATTACTGAAAGCTAAATGATAACCACAATTATTTTCCATGATAACTACTTTATTTAATAAAAAGTATATTTGAGCTGAGAAATATCAGTCGTCTTGCATTTTATTGTGGACTATTTAAATTTGGACAAAGAAGAGCTGCTTTGTACAGTGGTTATCATGAAAGTAGCCATGACTTGACATACCTCGCTTGGAGTCAAAATACTGAGAAAAGACCAGGTACAGAGGAAGGTCAAAAGACTTTTTACTACGGCAAACTTCACAAAAATCACATACTCCCTCTATCATTTGCAAATCTGAAAACTGAAAGATTTACATTTTCTCGATCTTCAAATCACAATGGCTGGACAGGTGATTTATTTCCCATTGCTAAGGAAATAAATTGTCTCTTATTACATCAAACATAACTCAGCATAAGACAGGTTGCTGAAACGACACAGTCTAGACTGATAAATTCATCTCCACATCTTCAACAATTCTTCATTGGAATTTTCGGAACCCACCATAAACACAGAGACAAAACGAAGACAAACTTTCGGAAGATACAATAAGAATTGTTCGGGTAATTAATGCTTTTCCTTGCACTAAGTCCTAAGAATAAATGCATTCATATTCCATTAAATAAAATAATAAGTCAAGTCTGCAATTATTACTAAATGGTTTTAATCACAAAATCAAAGAAATAAAACTCGAAATTCTTAACCGATAGTTTCATCCGTGAAGTTTGCCGTAGTAAAAAGTCTTTTGACCTTCCTCTGTACCTGGTCTTTTCTCAGTATTTTGACTCCAAGCGAGGTATGTCAAGTCATGGCTACTTTCATTACCAAAATATCCAGTTTTACCTTACAAGTAACAATAAAAGGAATTTTATCTCTTTATAGTTGTACCTGTCATATCTTGTAGTAAGTACTTTATTTTTAACATTTTTCTTGGCTTGATAATTTTAGGTGTACGAGATTATCGGTGTAATGTTCGTCAAAACTTAAGAAGATGTTTAGTTCAAGCACCAAGCAGATTATCAAGAACTTGACATGGAAATTCTCAAATATTAGCTTTCATTTTATGATAAACAAATAAATGATTAAAAAAATATTGAAAATTATAAAGGAAATTTTCATTTTTTCAATGAGGAAAAAGTTGACAATGACTCTTTCGAATTTAAAAAAATATGTAAAGTATTTATTTGTTTTGAACAGTTCACATGTATGCGACATAAAATTTATTTTTGTGGAGACTGCGGTTGTAGAAAAGGTTCAAATGTGACAGAAAAATAAAAGAATTATCATACCCGGAATGTAACTATATTATCTTTTTTTTTTAGCGTTTTAGGTTTCTATTTCTCGTATTATTCTGATTTTTGAAATTATCGTTTTCTGTAAGACTGATTTCACATGATTACTCAGCTATTTTTTTTTTGGCGCGATTACTTGTATATGGATGTTAAAATTGTGGATTAGAAGACTTCAGTAAGTAGTAATAGAATGACTGACGAATTTGACAAGTAGAATATCATTCAATTACATAGATAGTTTGAATGCATTGATTTTGAGTCTTTATTTAACTGGTCTTAGCCAATGTGCTGAAGAATTAAAATTTAGACGTGCTAAATGGACTGAAGATAAATCTAAATAATATAATCAGTTTGGCAATGCCGATAAAATCATGATATGGGTAGTGAACGCTATGAAGGTGCCTGTGCAGTATATAGAATAACAAAATCTGTTCAAAATTTACCTAGGTACTGATAAATACACCTGTACGTATATCTCAGCACAGTAATGTCAACTAAGCAAATATACTTTCTTTTTATATCTTTACTAGGACTGAAAGTATCAATTTTATTGGAATATTACTTGTATGTTTTAAAAGTCCTGATAAAATTTCTCTTCTTGTTCGTTCAAAACATATGTTTTGGGAGTGATTAAGCTGTAATTTCAGAAAGGAGTTTTCCCCAATGTTTTCCATTTTTTAGAGGTTTATCACTGAGAAAAAAAGTAGTAAAGAAACTGCAAATAAAATAATGGAATAGCATGGAGATGAGATAGTTGGTTATAATATAACAATGGTAATTAAAGCAGGTTTTAGTGAAAGACTAGTTGTTAGTAACTGGTTTAAAGCAATTATTAAGAAAGTAACTAAGTAAAGAAAAAGTAAAATCTGACCAATTTATTAACTAATGAATGCAGTAATTTTATTTGTTGTGCATCCGTGCATCCATATTCTTATAAACCAGATTTTGAAACAAAGGTCACTTTAAGTTTATACGTGGGGGTATACATGTTTTTAAAGCTCGGCAACTTCACATAAAAACATTAATTGTCGATTTTTAACATTCACTGTCGGTGCTTCAAACTATTCTGCGAAGTTCACATTTTTTTAACCAAATTTTCCGTTAGATATTTTTTTAATTAAATGCTGATTCTTTGAGAATTTTGGAGGTTTTATATTAATTTTAATAATAAAAAACATTTAGAAGCAATATAGAAGGTAATGTTAAGTACTGACATTTCCGTGAATTTAAACACAGGAAAAAAAACTATCATATTTATTCTTGACCCCTAGCTACAATACCTTTCATTATTAACTGATAATCTATACATGTTTTAGTACGTATTTCTTGCCTTGGAAAAGTATATTTATATTTTGAATATAAAATAAGACACACTGATTTTGTTCTGAATGGGGTTGATCTATTCTTATACATGTTATTTGATGTTTTGCACTCTGTCTCGATGTTCGACCATAAATGTTAGTTCTTAACTAGTAGTATGGAGTTTTTGGAGGGTGAATTAACAAAATCTTTATGGTTATATGTAACTAATACTGACTAAAAATTTTAGAATTTAAAGTATTTAATAGACTTTTGAAAAGAAAATTTATAGTTGCTTCTAAAAGATTTTGTTAACATTTTTAGTTTACTTCTAGATCCAAAACTCACTTAACTTACCTGGAGGCTATGATAGTATACAACAATTTGCGAGAGGAAAATTGCACAATATTCGGTAGACTTTAGTAAAGAAGTTGAATCAAGATGAGGGCATCAATTTTTTCATATTCTTAGAATGAGGAGTCAAGAAAAAGATGTATAAGCTTGCATGATTATTGCTTCATTCTCAAAGAAATTATAGAAGAAAATGATAGTTTTAAGAACAAAAGTTAAGAGATCAATTTTTTGGATTGAAAACATAATTAGCAATTATTCTTTAGATTGTATTTACCGAAAGCTGATTTATTTATTTATTTATTTGTGTAGGAAAAACCTAAAATGGAGAAGTGGTTATAATGCAGAGCAACTTGATACTGCTAATAATTTTGCAGGTATTGGTTTTTTCTTAAGTCTTTCCTCACACATCCATCTTAAAATTTGTTTTTCATGAAGGAAATTGAAGCAAGAACATAGATCTTAACTACATTTTACTTTTCTAATGTCTATTTTTTGTGCAAATTATCATTTACAATAACAACTTTGCAAAAAAGTAAATGAAGAAATTTTTTTGCTGATTTTTTAACTTCTAATATTTCACAAAAAAAGTATCAGCAAGTAGAAGAAGCAAGTTGCAAAACATATCGTTTTTTTTAAAATCAAGACTGTAACTGAATTAAAAAGTTTTCATTCGCTACACTATTTGCTTTGATTCTTTCATGATCAGCTAATTTTCTAAACTCAACCATTAGGTGAATAAAATATTCCAATGATAAATACTGATGAAGGAGTTTAAACAAAATTATTTTTATGTTTTGAAATATGGTGATAAGAGCCAATGGCACTGAAAGCTTTGCTATAAAAGTAGGTCGCAGAAGAATTTTTTTAGGTACGCAAATTACGAGAAATTTTTCACCCCAACAAATTATTCAACTTGCAATACAGCAAGTAAGCATTTTCATTTCAAAGTTGACGCTTGAATATAAAATTTGGTCTGCTTGTGGTGGAATAAGATAACTTTGCTTAGAAAAAAAACACGACACTATATATTGGGAATCATTCTCGAGTTCTATCAGAGCTGAAACAGCACAAATCACGCACTCATCGAGCAGAGTATTCAACACCACCTTCATCTTTCGTAGTAAGCAAACGAGAATTTAATTCTATACAAAATTTGAAATTCAGCCAAATCTTACTTCACGTATTACCACCTCATGCATTTTACTTATATCAAACAAGGAGGAAATTTCAGAACCAAAATTTTACTGATGACTCCTTGTATGACCTAATTTATACTGATAGCGATGCTAATTCCTTCTTCAAATCAACTACTGCTGTAAAGAGTAAGTTTTTTCTGTTTTAAGATCAGTAAAATAGATGAAAATTTAAATACTGATCATTCAAAATCAATTTTGTTTCAGAAAATGTAAAAATGTTCCGTAATTGTAACAATTATGACTCGATTGGTCGTCGCATTTCACAGATTTCAGAAGATGAAGCTGTTTACGATGAGGTATAATAATATTTTCGATCTTGTCATGGTATAATGTTTTACATTCAATATAATAAAGAAATTTGCAGGTTTCTGAAAAATCCGAGCTTCCATCATTTTTAAACGATGCAAATGAAGATGTTATCAAGAAGTTCTTGAAGGTTTGGAATGATCAAGATATCCCATCTGAAAGCTTACGTCAAGAAATGGTTTAAATTTTTATTTCTGTAGCACAGGTGGAAATATGAAACACTGTTTTACCTTCGGCTGAAATAAAACCTCATATTCTCCTAAACTGCATATTCTCAATGTACATTCATTCTAACAATGAATTGTAAATGGATTAAAAGTACTCATGATGTCTTATAAAATAACATGTAAATTTATTGCATTCTAGAATATATTTTAGAGTTTTAAAATTAAAAATGCATACCTACTTATAGATTCACTTATTGGCTGTATCATTACTGACTACCAAACAACTTACGGCGTATAATCATTACATGGGAGAACGTCGACACTGTCAGCAAGAGTTGCTATTAGAAATACGCCGAATGTCAGTTGCAGCACAAAAAGCTCTGAGTATTCTTTTGTACGCAGAGATTGAAGAGCAGTACAAAGTTAGTGAATTTGTTTTAAACATGTAGAAATACTTGAGAAATGGAAAGATCTGATGTAGACAGCATTATTTTTTGACTATTTTAGAAAGAATTGTATTTCTAAGTAATAGTAGGCTCTTATAGAAAGCTCAAACTCATTATAGAAATATAATAGCATTTTTTTAATATATTAAAAATAATGAACTCTAAAAGAGTAATTAAAATAATTAGCAGTCAGAAAGCATTTCCTTCCAGCTTGCGAAGAATTTTCCATCCAGCATTCGTCGAGAACTACGGAACTTCGCTCGGCGAAGATTGGCGAAAAATACTTGAGCAATGCTTTTTTAATATTTAATGGTAATAACTAAAGTTATATTTGGATAATGCTTGCCAAAATATTCAAACTATCATTTATTTTTATGTGACTGTTATAAAAAAGTCTGCAGAACGTTGAAGAAATGTAAAAAATATGAAACGAACAAATGCCAATAACACATGAACAAATAATGTTCTGCCACAATTTGCAGCTTTAATTGATGTATTTATGCTAATTTGTAAAGTCCATATATAGTGAAGCAGTCTATATTAATTTTAAATTTATGGACTGGAATATATTTCGAGCTTACTGTTCATTGTTTTTAATACGTAAAAGATGTCAGTAAAATATCTGTTTCTTTTTGTATGCAAACAATAAATGTAAGTCGCGAAATTATTTGAAAGAATATGCGAAAAATAATAAATTTTAGAATTATAGTTGACTCATATTTATGGAAATACTGCGTTGAAACGAATACAAATCTTAAAATCTGATTTTTTTTTTTTTTTTTGAATATACGAAGCAGTAATTATATGCTAAAAATTTTTGCATACACTTGAAATTCGTGCCAGCTAGAAGATGGAAAACAACCTAAGACCGATACATTTTGTTGTAATTCGATAAATGCTTGCATATGTGTTTTTTAAATAATTCTTTACGGTCTCGTTTTAAGAGTTAGCAGCTGTGGATCAAAATCACTGAAGGGTAGAAGAATTTCTGGTATTCCTTTTAACGAGTCCAAAACATTTTTTAAAAATTGCTAAGGCCAGTATAGTTTTTTATGAAACAAAACTATTAGACAGATTAGATGATGATTGTAATGTGATTTACAAAGATTTTATTAATATATTTGTTCTTACATTTTTCATTCTTAAATTTTAACTTGAGGGAATGAAGTCATTAAAATAAGTAAATACGTCTGAAAAATATTGTTACAGGGAAAAGCATCGAAAAATAATGCATTTTAACATTTTACGAGAAGTTTGAAAACACGAAATATATAAATAATTCTGCTTCCTCTAAGTGTTTGGCAATAAAATCGCAAGAAATGCGAGGGACTAGATTCTTTACTGCACAATTTAAATCTTATTTTTTTATGACAGAATATGAATTATTAGTGAAGGCTATAATATGCTTTCTTAAAGATGGCCTACACTATATTTGCACATTGAAATGTGCTAAAATCATTTTGCAATCTAGTAACCGTACTTTACAAATTTAAATCTTTCAGTTGTTTGCTCAGTGTAAACGTACGGCTGGAAAATCAGGAAGTGACTATCAGAAATCAACTTGTACAGTTTTGCAACAAAAGCATGAGTTTCAGCCAGAATGACCTTGTTTTGCAGTACTATAGATCTGTCTATCTCTTTCCATTTCATACAAACCCTGTTTTTCCACTTCCTAGCATTCTTTTTCTACTGTGAATGATAAACGATGGATGAAATTTTGATCCATAATGAGAGTTTTGCTTCCAAAGCAGTTTATTTTCACTCCTATAAATAATTAAATAATCAATGCTTCCTGCATTGTTACCATTACTTTATTTTTGCATTTGCAATATTAAACGTTTAGTACGGTATTTTTTAACACAATGCCACATGTATCTTTTTTTGTAATGAACTAAAGCTATACAAATTAAACTAAACTTTCCTCAGCTGATATGTTTTTGAAATATTACCACGCCAATCATGAAATAGTTTGCTTAATTAACCGAATTTTTTATCTGTTACATTTTGGGAAAGAAATTCAACACATTCATTTTAAATTTCTTTGCAATAAATTTTTAATTTCTCTTGTTTTCTTACATGATCAAATTCTTGTCATAAATCAAGAAAACAAACGAACAGTAATACATACCTAAATTTTTATGGCTTAAATTGTTTCATAGCAAGATTCAGCATGCATTTTTGACAATGGCCATTAAATATGACCTCATATGCTCGGTTTTTTTTGCTACTTTACAAAATAAATGTTAAAACAAAAAATAAATTAAAATTAACGATATGGACTTCTAGCATTCATTTAAAAGCATACATTCAGAAGAACTAACTTCATTTTCTTTACCAGAAAATCGAGCAAAGCAATAAGTCATTTGGTAATAGTCAAATCATGTTGTTTGCTTCTTTTATGACTGCTTGTTTTGGTTTGCATTTTTTTCCGATGACAATGCAGCGATAGAACGTTCAAGTATGTGCATTGTGAAGGTATCATGAAAAACTTTCAAGATTAATAAGAAAATTTATTCGAACTAAAATAGTGATGGTTGTTTGATGTTAATAAATGATATAGCTTATTTCTTCTACACTTTTTAGACGTTTCACTTACTTTTGGCTGCCTTTTCTAACTAATCTTTGTAAAAATATATCATGTCCAATAATATTTTCTGCGATTTTAAAAATTATCTGAGTGCATTTATAACATTGTAAATGATTTCTTATTCTTTGAGCAATATAGACTACTCAACTTCTTTGTAATTATGACGTTAATTCTTCAAAAAATTCATTTTTTAAACTAATTCTGTTTACATTTAGTTAGTTTATGAAATAAACATGTTAAGAATTGTGTACACAATTTTTAGCACATTCTTCTCAGTTATCGATGTTCTAAGTGATGATGTGAGCTCTTATAATAATAATAATGAGGATGTATTTTGGTGGTAATTGTCTTGCTTAAAACTTATTGAGTGATGTTTTATCGCGAGAAAGTAAGTTGTAATGAAACATACTAATCTGTTTATGTGCTGAATTTGTTTTTATGCATTAGCTCTGGATTTCTTAGACATCCATCGTATTTTACCAGAAAGCTAGTATGTTAGTTGTAATGACTTATGGTAAGGAGACATTCAATCTCACTAACTGTTACAACACTGGATGGAAGACTAGTCGTTTTTATATTTATTTTAAGAAGTTATTTTAAGAAGTGAAAAGGCTGTTAGCTGCATGAGTGAAAAGGCAAGCATATTATTCTCTTTTTTCGCAGCTCTTCGTTTGCTTTCTTGTAGATGAAGATAACTACCTACTGCTCTGGTTTTCTCTTTGCTTTTCTTAACTACCAATGTGTTTTTAGTTGCAGTCTGATGAGAGCTTACAAAGATTCTAGTATGTGCTGCTTCACGTGGGTGTGCTTCAGTAGTACTGGTATCGAAAATCATAGCAATAAAGCATTTCATTATTACCTTCCTCTTTAACTTTTTCCTTTAGGCTAAACACATTCATATATCAGTGACTGATAACAAAATGATCAATAGTTCTGTCTCTAATTTTAAACTTACACTAATTGATATAGTAAAGAAGAAAGTTTTATTTTTCTTTTATCTGTTAGACAAATTACTTAATTTTTGTTTTTTCTGGAAGGAGCCATCTTTAGGCACGTGAAAGTAGTAACTATAACTGTTAAAAAGCTTTCATCACTCGCATTTGTTCCGAACAAAGCTATTTGCTAGAATTTACAACATCATATAGTTGTTGCTTTCTCGCTTTCACCATCAATCCAATGCATTAGTTAACTATATCTGTTTAAACCTCCTTCATCTTCTTTCTTCTCTTCTTGCATTTTAGTGCACTGATGGCTAATGTTAAAATGCTGTGATGCGCTTATTTAATTCGCTTCACTTCTATTCAGACATCCGTTTTGCGACAGCTTGCTACTTACCACCTTTTTGTTACTTCATTTTAAGTGAGCAATTGAAAAAGCGAATAAAAGAATAAAGAACGAATAGTTCCTCTTTATTTTTCATCTAAATTCCGCTTAAAAAATGTTATATCTTAGCCATTTATTTATTATCTCACAATATTACCTTACCTTTTTATTAAATTATAATCAGATCAACACTTTCCGCTTGCAGTATTTATTTATTTTAGGAGAAAAATACTCTTCAAAAAAGTTCTATTGCAAAGTTTTGCTAATTTTTTTTTTGCTCTCATTTCTTACTCTTAGTTTTAGCATTTTTGAGTTTTCAGTGAAACTTCTTAATTGCCTAAAGAATCTTAAAAAGACTTCATTGAGTGTAAAACATAATTGTAGGATGTGGAAAAGTCGCTCACGAATATTAAGAATAATTTTCACTAAACTTTTTACGAACTATTTCTGCATGTTAATCAGTAAATTCCTACGTAACAACAGCTGATTAAATTTTTGAGAGCTTATTAAGTGGTATATATATGTATGTTTCTATTTCGGTTGGTTAGATCTCTAGAAAGTTTATATCTTGCTACACTTTGTATATTTTTATTATGAATTTACTAACCATAAGCTATAAATCAACGCAATGATGAAGTTATCTTCAAGATCATGTTAATAAATTTGAATATCTTAGCTCACTATGGTTAGAAAAAAAAACGAGCACTTGCAAATTTTTCAGTGTGATGAATATTTTCTGTTGGAGATTACTCTTCAAGAAATATTCAACAATTTATGTTTTGCTCTCTTCATTGGTAACTTTACAAGATCAAAATACAATTCAGTATATGTATTTAAGAGCTTTTTTTTCTTGTTAAAAATTTTCGTAGTTTCTACGACTTACATCAGCAATTTTCAAATAGTTGTGATGCTAAAAGAATCATGAAATTTTTAATTCTGAGACAAAAATAGGGTTCCCATAGAAAAATACAGTCAAATTTCGTTTACATAACGCCTTTTCATTGTGTGAATGAAATTTGCATATGTTAATAATATCAGATAAAGTCCTTGAATTTATTATTGCATACTGTCGTAGTGCTCTTAAAATTATGAGAACATCGTTGAGGAAACTATGTTGTTAATAAATTGATCGAAGTATTAGAGTTAGAGGTCATATTTTTTCTTAACTGTAAGAAGTAATGTTCCAGAAGTGCATTTCTTTGCGTAACGATAAATAGAAAGCAATTTGTATACCTAACTCACAGTAAGTAAAAAAAAACCTAAAATTATATATTTAACTAATCGATTCATTAGCTAATTTAAATTTTAATCAAAGTTGCTTTCTTTAAAACTTGGTTTATTTAATATCAAAATTGTATTTTCCAAAAATCGCGTTTCTTATGTTTTACTACTGTCACTTTTTTAACTTTTTCACCACACGGTAAACTAGAATCGCATTGATTATCATCATACTATGCAGTATAAATTTTTTGAAATTTCAAGTTCATTTCTGAATTTATCGTTCACACTCTCAAATCATTTTCAAAGAATAGTTTGTACTACTCATTGATATTGATATGAAATCAAAAAAATTATAAATTTCCTAGTGATATACTTCACAATTATATTACAACATTGTTGCTTTCACTGTTAATTTGTCATTCTTAGCATATTTATTATTTATAATATTCGAATTTTCTCATTCTCCGATTATTTTTTAATCCTGTAATTCACTTAATATTTCTAAAAAGACTCTTCCTCTCTTTCTCACATAAAAAGTGTTGTACTTTCTGTTCTCTTTAAGAATTATAATTTATGAGAGGTCTATTTCCACTCTAAGAATTAATACAACACTTGCACGTTTATGTGCTTCTTTCATACTTTACGCTTAAAAGGAGATTTTTGTTTGATTCAAATTAAAATAATTATTAATATGAAGTAATTAGAAATATGCACAGATAATATTCAGCAACAGCTCAATGATCGTTCGCTACGTGTCTCTTCCCTCTACTGTTTATTTGCTCAGTACTCGTTCGTTTGCCTGTTTTCTTCATATTAGAATTTGCTTGCTTAGATTGACTCTTTCTTCTCTTTCTATTCAAACGTTTATCTTTTCATTAGATCTTCCTACTGCTTTCTTTCTGAGTGAGAGAGCAATTTTCTTCTACCTTTACATCCTCTATCAACAACTTATTTATTTTCAAAGCACAATATTTTTCACGTTGCTTTTGATGTTACATTTACTGCAATGTATAATTAATCATTCTACAATAAACGTTTTCTGACATCTTCTATTATGATTACGATCATTTTAATATGTATATTTTAATAAATGCAAAAAAAAAAAAATTTTTTTAAACTGAAATTACAGTTAACATTGATGTAGTTGAATTGTACTGAATGGTTTTCCTTAAAATTAAGTTTTTATGGTAAGGACGTATAAATTCGTCAGCTAAGTTTGTTTATTTTTTGAATAATATACAGTTTGCTTATTTACTGAAATCGTGCAGGAAGTTTAAAACTGTTACATTGAAAAAATGCCCGAGGGTAAGGCACCTCATTTCCCGCAGCAGCCTGTTGCTCGACAAAATGATGATGGTTCGTTGGAACTAGAGTGTTTTCTTGAAGCTCAGCCATTACCAGACATTAAGTGGTTCTATGATACTGTGAGCTTTTTTTGCCATTTTTATTCTTATTCACAATCATTGTTAAGTTTAATAGTCAAAAATTTGTCTTAAAGTGCTTTGATTTTATCAATACATTTATATAATATATGGAACAAATTTTTTACTGGTATATCACTTATTTTTATCGAAATAAAAATTTTTTTTATATTCAGCTATAACATATGTATGATGTAATATGATTTCAAAGCAGTTATAATAATTGTAAAACAGAAGATGATGCCTATCTTTTAGACTGAACTGAAACAAGATCAGCGATTCAGTTTTCGATTGGATAACAAGGGAAACGATGCCTATTCTGCCATTCTTCAGATCAAGGTGAGATTTCAAGCATATAATTTGAAGTTTTTATCATATAAGGCAGGATTTGAAGACTTTCAGTATTCAAAGTAGTAATGCCTTGTTGAGCAAGAGAGTTGTTATTTTATCAATTTGGTCACATTTAATAAAAATGTTTCTCAGGATCTTGCTGATAGCGATGCTGGTGCATACCGATGCGCTATTGTAAATCCACATGGCAAAGGAAACGCTAATTTCAATCTCAAACTTACTGGTGTGTATAAATCCTATATTTCAGCTTCTGTTGACTTTTAATTTTGCAAACAAAGACTGTATACATACATACGTTCAGTGTTTTTGTCAAAATATTGTCTAGTGAAGTAATTGCTCTTTTACTTCGAAAAGCCATAATTGAATCTTTACAATTCATAATTCTATTTCATTAATGTTTTAAATCACCAAACTTTTCAGGGGGATTGATTTTGGTATTATAAATTGGTCTAGCTGTAAAAGATTTAATGATTAAATTTGAAATTGATAAATTATAGGATTCAGTGCGCCAACATTTGTCGAAAAACCACAAATATCATCTCGAGATGATGGTCAAGTAATGGTAATGGAATTCAGAGCAAAGTCAATTCTTAAGCCTACATTTGTTTGGCAAAAGGTTCATTTCATTTATAGTACTGCTCACTCAGTAACTGTTCTAAAATATGGAAAGAAAATGATGAACTGCTATTTTCTTATCATACCAATAAAATTGTATTGTAAATGCGGCTGCTTGTATTTCAGGGAAATGAAATAGTGGCTGAATCAGATCGAGTTAAGATTGTTTTGAAGGAAGAAGCAAATCAGATCTATTACGCCGCTCTTGAAATTAAAGTGAGTCTAATCTCGTTCTAAATTTGCAAAAAGCAGCAGTTTGATACTGATTTGTCGAATTGGGATTATTTCAGGAGCCGACAAAAGAGAAAGATGCTGGTCAGTTTGTATGCACTGCAAAGAACGAATCCGGCAAACTAACAGCCACGTTTACTGTCAAATTTGAAGGTTCTCTTTCTCTTAACCTTATTATTTGTTTATTCTAAATTTAAAAGTGACCCCTCTTGCTTTTAAGGGCTTACAATTGAAGTCTTTTTATTTCAGTGCCCCAAGGAGCACCAACTTTTACTCGTAAACCTCAGATCTTGCAAAAAACATCAGACTCTGGTGATCCAGCTATTGTTTTTGATATTGGGTTCCAAGCTGATCAGAATCCTGAGGTAGACAACTTGCCTTCAAAGTAGTGATCGTTTTTGTTATTATTCCAAAAGTTTTTGCTGAACCACATAAGTAAATTTTTAGGTTATTTGGTTAAATCCCAAGGGCAAAAAAATGAAGGAGTCCAGTCGTATCAAATTTGGCTTAGTACCTGATGGAGGTGCAAACACTTTTACTGCTCAGTTAGAACTCAAGGTATTTGTTATCGTACATATTTTTGCATTAATAGTTGACTAGAATGAAATTTTAAGGAAATTTTTTCTCAGATTAAAAGGACCTCTTCGGAAATTTCTTGATCAATATTTGTAGTAACATTGTAAAATTATATTTCCAGAATTACAAAGCAAAAGACAGTGGCACATATACATGTAATATCAAAAATGAAGCAGGTGAAGCTAACGTTGAACTAACATTGAATATCGAAGGTCTGTTTTTCTTTTTCATGCCTTTCAGTGCTGCGTTCTAACTTTTGTCGCATGTTCATAACTTACGTATGTAGTTTTACAAATTTTCGTAGTGTTCCGCACGGATGACATTCTTGCATTATCCTAGTTTCATTTTGTTATTTTGCAATTTTTTTGATGGACTTGTTGAATAGTCAAATTATTCGTATGTCTTCGGGTTTTTCATCGATGTATGTTTTACCAAAAAATAATTTCGAAAATCAAATTTGTGATCTCTAATGATTGCAAGTTGTTTCATTACTCGACATTAAAATATAGGATTACTATCATATCAGTGGATTATTACGTTAAAATTGATTTTTGTTCCATCAACATTCATTCTTTCTAGAACATAAGATGATAATAATTCTTACTAACCTCAAAATTGGTTGACTTAATGGTTTAATAACTCAGTTTTTAAATATATCTAGCGATTGTTTCTACTCAGAATATTAACTTGAAATATTGCATGGCTATTTTGAAAAAACTATTGAAGTGAGGTTCAGATTCTAATGACTTACTTTCGCCTCATTTTATGATTATGTTTTTATGTGGATGGAAATATTTCAAGTAACTTGTGGTACGATTAATTTAGGTGGAGACGATGACAGCATGACAGATTGATGTGTACCTGAATGTACATTGAATTCTAATATGTAACTGTTTGTTGTGCCGTATTCCAAGTGCAGTATATCTATCAGATCCTGTATGTCGCATGATTTATAACAAATTGAAATAAGCTACAATTTTGTATTCTTCTGTTTTAATTCTGATTTTGAAAATTTATGTCCAGAAATTCTTATTGTCGGGTTCGCTTTTAACGTCAAGGCTTCCTTAAGTGCCTGCATAACTGGATAGCATATTTTATCAGAACGAACGCGACTTTCTTACTTTGCTTTTCTTTTGTTGATTTAATTTTTTTCAAATAATTAGAATTTAACTTAGAAAGATTAGTCTCTACTGTTTTTATCTCAGTAATCCTATAGATAATCTTGATTCAAAGTTCTAGTTGTTATAATTTTTAAGGACCACTGGACGAGGGAGCTGATGATGCTAGCGAAGCGTAAAACTGGGCGACATCCCATATTACGGCAACAAGTCATGTCCAACCGATTTCCTCAATCTGCCAGAAAAAAAATGAGAAATCCGAGTTTTTCTACCATTTTGCTAGATTTTATATAATGCATAATAACTTCAAACGTTGTTGTAGAATAAAAGTAGCGTGATGGCGCTTGCATTTGTTGCTATTTGGTTCAATTCAACCATTTCAAATTGATATCCCATTTATTTGGGTATCGAGCAACTAATTCTCGCCCATACACATTGGTGATATATAATTTTTTTTAAATGATTTCCTTTTTTAATGTTTTTTACTCTTATTATTGTAACAAAGTTTGCTTTTCCTCAACCATACTATTTATAATCGAACTTGTGTTCATCTGTATTGTTCAATCTAGTCTAAAAGTTCCATTTTCGAGATTATTCATTACTGAAAGAAAAAAAGTTGAAGAGTTTTAAACTTTTTTCGTCTTCCAAAGTTCATTTCTTTCAGTTCTACCATTTTGATTATCTATCTTCATTGCTTTTACAAAAATGAATTACCAAAAAGTTTACCATTCGTTCACTCAAGTGCCTTTCTAAAGTATATTTTGATTGATTAGTCTTTCTGCATTATATCTGTTTACTTCTTGCTTTCAAAATTGCTTCAATTCATCTTAGGATTTGTCTTTGGTCTTCTGCAGAACAGCCTAAATTCCAGAATATTTGACATAACCAAATAGTTGTTTATACTTACATGGTAAGAAAATAATAAATATTGGTATGTGAGTGAGTTCTTATTGAATTTTCTCGATTTCTCTCATTTCCGTTAGTGAAGAGTATCGGTGTTCTGTAGACCATTCTTGAGTGATTTGTTTTAAGCAGTCTTTTGCGAGATAAATTTTTGGAAAGGACTTTCTGACATTTTTTTTTAATTTCCAAAACTTTGTGTGATTGCTTATTACATGTTAGCAGTTAATATAGAACTTTCATTTTTGAAAAGTAAAGTTCATCTGTTTTATTGATTAATCGGATTAAGATGTAGATAATCAAGAAGGAAAGCTGATAACAAATTATAAATGGTCTTTCAATGTTTCAGTATTATGAAGTCCCAAACAAAGAAGGAAACTAAAGGCACATGTTGAGCTTATAGGAATTACTGCATTGCAAACTTCAACCAATACCCCAATTCCCTAAAGAAAATTGTCGCTCATTGTATTGAAATGATAGAAATCACACCAGTTCCATGTGCTGTGAATTAGTCTGTACAATTCTACCTATTACACCTCGACCATATCCTTTAGGTCCAAATTCTTTCGCGAAACATGCTGCAATCCTGTCTAATTAAGCACAGACATTAGCATTAACTCAATTATAAACATTCTTGAATCCTACATTATTAGTGCGATTTCACTACGAAAAACTTGATTGGTGACTGTTTAGTAATGGGGATTAAATTATGAAACAAGACTATATTATATGAAACTTACAATTGCAGTATAGAATGTCATGTTTCACGCACACTGTTCGTGGTTCAAGTGACTTCTTGCAAATATCGCATACAAAACATTTTTCGCGATGCCAAGGCTAGAATCACATAAATAAAGAGAATTAAATTATTAGGAAACGGTTACAGTAGTTGAGGTTTTATCAATAAAATTCATATAATCTTCAGTGTTTACTAGATAGAACAAATCCTTGACTATTCTATTGCTATTCAAATAAATTAACAGTTGTTCCTGCAGAATTAATTCAAAAATTCTTTCTAGTATTGATCAGTTTCATTATTACTTACTTTACCACCTGCTAATATCTTCTCAGCATCGTATACCTTCTCTGAACATCTGCAGCAGATAACTGCGGGAGTGATACAAACGCTTTCAGTCTTCTTGATTTTGCTTAAATGGGGTGATATATGAGTTTGGTCCTACAACTTGAACAATGTATAGCTGATGGAATGAGTTCTACAAAATGGATGATTTAATAATTATGTGAAATAATCGGTTATCAAAAAGTGTTGATGTCAATATTAGTCAAACTGAACTTACAGTTTCCTTAGTTTCTTGATTATGAATGTAACCTGAAAAATTCGTGGGTGCTACGTAATTATACAATCAGAAACTAGTTTTGATAGTAATAAAAAAATGAGAAAAGGAATTGGCAATTAGTTATGAGATAAAAACCGATAACAAGAAAAAACATGCAGCATTGGAAATCATTTCTGGTTTAAGAAAAGTACGGTGAATCCATTACCGGAGTTTGCTTCTGTTTTACTAGAGAAGGATTCGTCTATGTGTGTTATATATCCTGGCTTTTGATTAATTTTTCTATCACTGTAAGAAATTGAGGATGTTACGATAACATCTGAAAAAAAGGAGGTTCATTTCCAACCTCGAAATATTTTGAGAAGCATTTTTTCGTTCCATCAAAAATAAATTGTTGATCATGATAAGCCATCAAAAAGTTTTACCGTTGCTTGAATCTCGTGATTCACACACGTCACTGCTTTTGTTATTTACTGTAAGCAATACTCCAGCACCAATACCGTAACCAACTCCCTTCGGTCCGAATAAACATTTGTAGCAGTGATTACAATAGAGCTACAAAATTGCTATCTTGTAGTATACTTGTCATTTCTAATTAATATATATTAAATTCACGACTACTCTTTCTTAAATATTATAGAACACTGACCTGTTGTTCATGATCATTGTAGGATCGACTGTCCATAAATCTACCACATTCTGCATTTGCTATAAAAAGTTTCAGATAAAAAGCTATACACTAGCGAGAAGTTCCATTTATTAAAATGCTTACCGCATCTAAAGCATTGAACGTGCCATGACCGTCCTGCTGCTTGCATTAGTTCCGCAAAATATACCGGTAAACCACATTTACCACAGTGGTGGTCGCGCATTTAAAAGCCAGTGTACTCGAAGTAATTAACTATTGTCAGCAGCAGGTAAATTTTTTTAGTAATGGAGGAATTACTGATTTAGAAGCAGTAGAACTTAAACAAGTTTACTTACACTTTAATGTAAATGTTGTACTATTGTAAAAGCACTGTTTATGAATGCGTTTTTAATTTAAAAAAATATTCAAATGACTTTATATTTGATTCCAGAGTTAATTCAACTAGTATTAACCCATCTGATTATCTAATGTAGTGCAAAAATTAGTCTCAGCACATATAAATCAGTATTTCGGATTGTTCATCCAAACTAAATTGAAATCATAGATCATGTTCTTCTCATAAACATTAAACTGATGGATGTAACATATCAAAAAAGGTATAATTTCACGCTTCAATATGCCATATTTACTTATTAAATTACATAAAGTATCATTTATTATAATGTTAGTTTCTGAAAATCTACTTGCCATTTTAAAGTGATTAATAGCTATTCATTGAATGTGTTGTATTATAAAATGCATTAATAGCTTAGAAATACCAGACAAATAATCAATCAAAAAGATGTAGAACCTATGCGTTTCCGAATATTGTCGCTTAGTTGTTATCTCGAACACGAAGGTCTACTTATTCATCTTGCTATGACAAAGATTAAAATTTTTGCCTGAAGACAAAAATAAGCAATATTTGGTTGGATTGAAACAAAATTCTACAAAAGGAAGGAATATTGATCATGAAAGAACTTCGAAAGAAGCACAAATCAAAAAATAATTCAAACATTGATGTTCTTCACAAGGTCCGAATAAGGCTAATAAATACTAAAGGAGTAGTACCAATACATTTTATAAAATTTAATTCTGATTATATTATTTCATTACAATTCATTGTTTCATAAGATAGAGATTTCTAGTTGCCAAAAATGTATATTCTTTTATTTCATAAGCTTTTCGAGATATCTAGTGATTAGTCAAGATTTAAGCAACCGTAAAAAAGTTTGAGTTCATATAGTGATTTGGCTAAGCAAAGTTTATTGGTATCAAATGGTATCTTCAACGCTATTACTATGAGTGAGAATAATTGACTAATTTAGAAGAAACAAGAAATTAAAAATTATAATATGGTTCAAGTTTAGGAAGAAATATTAATGTGTGTTAATGATTTCATAACTACAAGTATTTGTAGGTGCGGTTAAATTTTCATTCCAAATCGTTCAGTGACCAACTTCGTAACACATCTTAATTGTATTTGTCCTCGTTTTTAGTACATTCTAAATTCAATTGTTCAAAGTTGGCAATTATTTTCAAACTGGTTTATATATATGTATTATGTAGATGTATAGATATAAATATGATACATTGCAGATGTGGAAAAGTAAACAAGATGTTTAACTTGTTGAAATTAAAGTAGCAGCTATTACGAAATGCAATAGTTCCCTTTGCAGGCTTATGAAACAATTTTAAAAAAACAGTAAGAATAAAAATTGGAAAAAAGATTTAATAGTAATTTCGTCGTTTATATCTAATTAAAAATTCACATCGTTTAAAATATTATTTTATTTAATTTTAAAATATTATTGAAAAAAATTCCCATAAATTTTAGGGCAAATATATCTTTGATAATATGAAGTGGTACCAAGTTGACATAAATATTATACTAGAAAAAATTTTTTTTGTTACTTCCGTTTTTGCACAAAAACAAAAGTAAAACGCTCATAAAATAAGCAGATTTTTCTTACCTCTCATTATTTATAGCACTATACTTTTTCATTTTTCATTCATACTAGTTTCCATTCATTATTTTACTCAAGTCATTCAGCATGTATGACACCTCTATTCAAAATCAAAACTTCTTGAGGTCTATTGTCTGTGAAATAATTGAGATGGAAAAAGAATAGGAAAGATGACAAAGATAAAATCAGAGGGAAAAGCAGTTTGTTAACTTCTTTTCATTTATCACTGATATCGTTTTATAAGTATCTCTTACCAGTCATCAGTTACTTATCATCATTTATGGAATGAATTTTAACATTTCCTATCAGTTTTTGCTTCAGCAAGAGAAAGAATCACAAACAAAGAAGCTGTTTCGAATACACTCTTCTATACCTTAAACCGATTAACCTTCAGCAGTGCAAAAGTGGGTTATCCGTAAGATTTAATATAGATTATCAGTTAAACTGATGAATCCTTAGAAAAATTACATCTTAGCTGTGGAAAAGGTGATAAGACAGAACCCACAAAGCGATAATTACTCGCAGGAAGTGGTATATGATAGCGCTTTGAGTGTATTTATTTTGTGTGTAATGCTTCGGAACCCATTGCTTGGCTAATTCGACATGAAAATGATTTAGGATGAGTTTGCATTTTGTCCTCACGATATTCTGCAGTTCTATCATCATTTTTTTCCAGCGCAACTAATTAAGAAGAAGCAAAAAAAATACATCAACAGCGATAATTAGAAGAATATTATTGAAGGACAGACGCAAATACTGCTCTCCTCTCACATCGATTAAATGTAGTATCCCTTGGGAACTTTCCATCATATAATTCTGATGCCCACTATTTAATCTCTCATTTCTATTTTACACTCAGAGCGAAAGAAGTACTTGGATTCACTAAAAGCAGTAACCATCTGACGACAGGATCGTGTGTTTCACGAAAAACGTTCCATTAGTTTACTCACTTGCTTGCTTATTCTTTAATTAC
>UYYF01004288.1:0-17772 GCA_900618365.1 Thelazia callipaeda | reverse complement strand
TTTTTTTTTTTTTTTGCTGTCACTAGAATATGCACTATAAACTTGCAATTAATGAGAACAAGAAACCTATCAAAAAACAGTAATAAAAATGCTCATTGACTGATTGACGGTGGTAATTTGGCTGAGTAAAAGCAAAGTTGATGAAGTAGTAAAAAACCGTTGTCTTTAATTTAAAAATAGTTTGGTTTAATGATGGTTAGCTATTATTCTGCATTCCACTAAATAAGGAACAGATTGCTTTTGTTCCTTTCTAACTTGTGTTTGTTATCTGTCTTATGCGTTACATCATTGTGTATATAAATATTTTATCTGCTTTTTTTTTCCAATTTTCTTTCAAATGCCATCAATTCAGTCATTAGCTTTGCTTGCGAATAGAATTGAAACACGAAGTTGAGTTGTATATACTTGGGACTGGCATCTCAGACACGCTCTCTCTATTCGCAACGTATTGCGTGGGCAGATCCCTCTTTCATATACCACTTTTAACTTGTCTGTTTTTCTGATCTTTGTTTGACTCTTTATTGTAATATTTTTAATTATAACACAACTGTTACTCTTGAAGTAAATAGTGCTCATCGAAACAAAATGATGTTGAAACATCAAGTTTATTTTGTTTTACTTTGAATTTCATGAATATCTTTTAGTTCATTCTTCACTTTATTTAATTTAATTTTCTTCTGCTAATGGTAAATCAGAGATTTATTTACTTTGATGTGGTCTATTTTTAATGCACTTCAAGTACTGAAAATTATTTTACTTGAGGCGTGGTCCCATTTCTCAGAATTATAAAGTCATATATAAAATATTACCACATTTCTCTTTAAATCTGTCTAAAATATGCTTGAAATTGTTGCAAAAATTTTCAAATATCTTAAATAGTTCAAAAGCAAACTAATTGCATTTTCGATAATCAGTGGATATGAAAAATTTAATATGGCAGTTAAACTTTAATGTACTTTTTTATCGAATATTATACCGATGTTTTCTTAGGGAACTTTATTTGTTAGCATAATATAGCTTGTTTAGTTGATCATCATTATAACACAATCGACATTAGAATCCAACCACGAAAATCTTAAAGTTCTCTGCTGCTGTTTCATTGCTTCTTTTTTAGCTACTCTTATAGAATAGATTGGAAATTCAATTTATTTTGTAATTTCTGAAAGGCATTATTTAATGTTCTCTTACATTTCTGAATTAGTTTTTAGCATTTTTTTTGTGTTATGCGAATTTGAGTCTTGTAGTAATAATCAAAAGTGTAATTTTGGTGCCATTATTGAAATTGTTGAGATAGAGTAAATTTAACTAGTTAATTGTTCATATAAATATGTATTTTTTGTTTCAGATTTCTGTCATAAAACTGAAATATGTTGCTAATATTAAAGAGTTTGAAGACAGAAAGAATGCATATTTACTGTATATTCGGATATTTCATATTACTGCGCTAATTTTTGAACGATGATATTTCACCTATAGCATGCAGGTATATTCAACTGCAGTATAGCATTATGATTATTAGATTCATTCACTTTATTCTAATGTTAATAGCAGATGATTTTTTTTCACTTCGATTGCAGTAAATAAATTTGAATTTTTTGATGTAATAAAAAAAATTGTAGCATACGAGATGCCACATTCAATCAGTTTAGTGGTTAGTTGAATAACATAAATGATAAATTTAGGCAGTGCTTGTTAGTCGATCTCATCGAGGCTCACGAAGACTTTACCCGTATACAAGCTCATTCAATACCTGCTCTAGAAAAGCCTGTTTTCGGTAGACTTTTATCGAGTTTTTGAATTGTAATTAAAAATTTTGAGAAGAATTGCTTGTAACTTCTGTAATATGCAGGCACTCTCAAGACATCTTTTTCATCTTCTTATATTTACTTTTTTTCCAGCTGTATTTGTTATCTAATGGCAAGTAGTTGTGCAATAGGTGGAACTATGTTAGTTATATTTGGTACAACATCATTTATGAAGACATCAAATTCCAATAAAATGCTAACTATTCTCGGAGCTTTGTCCATATTTTTAGCTGTCATTACGACCTTTTGTGCATTATGTTAGTTATTTTATTTCATAGTTTGATCGTATGACATTCATTTATATCATCATCGGTAATGTTTCCTATTATAGTTTGGTCGAAAAATTTGGAAGATGAACGTATACGTCTGTCGTCGAGGTTGATGCCATAAACAGGATATTCAATTTGACAAAGTGTTGTTTCTTTTTATTCGCCTTCATTGCTGGAAGCACTTTTTTATCATTCATGTTCAAATAAAATGCTAAAAATTCAGGGACTACAATAATTTGATATATAAATATCTACTCAAGATTGCACATCTATATCATATCATGTACACTCATCAGACACCAATATTTTAGCTTATCATTTTTCTATTTTATTTGTTTTTAACTGCTTTTCATTTGCCTTGTTTTTTTAATGTGCAAAAAATTCTGATAGCTAAATTTGAAAAAAAATTTTCAACTACCCATGATTATATTTTAAACATTTTATTCATCTTTACATAAACCATTCTTGAGTACATTGTACTATGTATTAATAAATGCAGGACATTAATCCGACATTTCAGTCAAAACTTTAATTTAATTTATTTTTTTAAAATCACTTAAGGCGAAAATTTTCACTTCAACAAATTATTATTAAACAAGAAAAATTTTAAATAAGGAACTCCATTATTTGCAACTAAACTACTAGAACGGTCAGGTCAAGTAGATGATAACAAAAGCATAAAAAAAGCAGTCGAAAATTGTGTAATCTTTCCGAAATATCTTAAAAAATAAAAAACTTCCCAACAACTGCTCGTATTTTACAAAAACTGAGATTTGAAATCAAATGAATACCAATACCGTTATGTTATTTTATGGATGAGGTTAAATATGAATTGATTAACACTAGCAACTACAGCAATATTTACATCATTCATATGTTTTACATTTCAGTAGTTTTGAAGTATCTGCTGAAATCACTAAGATGATTTCTGGTATAATCCATAACTATGGGCGCAAAAGTTGGAAGTACTTTGTTTAATGTGTATTATTAGCATTAAATGCTTCGTAATAAATGCAATTACTCTTCTCTCATCGATACCTGTACATACCTTTGGAAACTGTTACTTCAGTTTTTCTGCATCGACTATTGTAAATCATGATTGGCTCAAGATTACTTTCTTTTTATTTCATATCAATGAATTTTTCCTCATCAAACAATGAAGAGAATCAGAAGATGAATGGTTAATAAAGAATTTTGTAAACACTTTTGATTTTGCAATAAACCGGGATATGAAATGAATATAGATAGTAGTCCGTAAATCAGTCTCTACTGTGCTGAAGTAATAGCTTAATCTTTTTGTTCATACTGTGACATATAAGAAACTTTTATAATTGGTTAGCATGTAGTACTTGTGCGGATTCACCTTAAGTAACATGATCAGTATCTGTCCGCTCTATAAATGTAAAACTTATGCTCTATTTATTTATTTCACTAAAAATAGGGATAAGTTTTGCAAATATAATCCCTTAAAACTGTGATGAAGTTTATTATTTCACAGTTCAAAGAAAAAAGCGAAGCTAGAATGTACTAGTGGCACTTAACAGTCATGAAACCATATCATGATCTTGTGTTTCGATTATACTCTCAAAATGTCATTACCAGAAAGATCTTCAGAAAATATGTAATGCAATAGTTGCAATTGTTGTTTTTATGCAAAGTTATCTTGATTTACACAGTAATCATTTTGTGATTAGCGCCTATTCTTTGCATGAATGCATTTTTGGTCATCACGAATGTAATTATCATCAATGGACATCACTGTGTTAGTATAGTTATTCTTTAAGGTTTGAAATGCATGCAAAAGAAATAAATGCTCTCTTTCTATACATTTATATCCATCTTTGAGACTCGTCTTATTAATATGAATCTATTTTGAAAATATATCATTTACCCGAACTGGCAAATGCTGCTATTACTGAGTGACAGGAAATCATTCACCGTCTCGGATGGATTCTATAAGAACACTGCCAAAGAGCTCTTCCAATTCAGACTTTGTAGTTGTCTGAATGAAATAAATTTTAACAACGAGAATATATAATGGAAAGCAGCCACTAATAAACTTCAAAAAAGCAAAATGCTATTTATTTGATGGAATTATTCTTTACTAATAAATTGAGAATAGGTAAGCATTGCTACTGATTCATATTGTCATCTTCATGGAGTGAGCACTGAAATCAATTTAATTTCTCTATAATGAATGACCTAGTGAATAGTACCACTCCATCCTGAGCAGGCTCAATTTTTGAGGATCAATGATGCTACTGAAGTAGTGTGTATTAAGAAAGTAAGCAAACAAAATAATTTTTTGCGAAGAATTTTGTGATTTCAAAATTGGCATATACTAGTATGCAAAAAGCTAAAATTTGAAACTATTCATGTTCACAATCGATATAAAGTGATAAACCACTATATCGTATACTATAAAATAGATGTAAAATTCTTTGAAAATTACCGTTGGAATGACATGAAGTATTAGGTTATTGGTCGCTGCAAAATTGTTTGCTTCTGGTAGTGAAATTGTTTGTCGCAATTTAATATCGGATTTATAGCCAATCAGCATACCTGTTAATTTTTTAGTTGAAGGTTAACGTTTTTTCATGTTTCTTTTATTTTTTTTTTTTGCAGATTGGCATGTTGAATAATAAATGACAAGAATCTTATGCTATTTAGTTAATGCATAGAAAATAATACAGACATTCATTGCAAAAATTAAAATTGAATAGATTGTCATTTCAGTTCACCTGTTTCGATGAAAATAAATTTAGTCGTAAAATTTAGCATGATTCGATTACATGTGAAAGAGCTCAAGTTTCAGATCTCACTGCCGTGTACTTTACTATTTTTAAAATCTAAACTTTGATGTAACTAGATTTTTCAGAAAATAGCATTTGTTTGATACTGCTTATTATCTCTCTAACTTCGCATAACTTTTAAATGTAATAATCAAGAAATGAATGTAGTAAGGAACTACGACTGACGCATTTTCATAAAAACTATAATGAGATGTATTCAGAAATTCTCACTAAAAATCCTAACTGTAGATTCCATTAGAAAGTAAATAGTACTTTTTTGAATGTTGAACTTCGCAAAATATGTTCGTAGCTTATAAAGACTGTCTTTATCAGTGAAATCGAAACAGAGAGCATATAAAGCATTTTTGTCGCATACCGATTCTAACATCCATTCAAAAAATTCATGACCAGGAGTATCTACAAGAACAGTATCGATCATACGTTCAGAAAACATGAAGATTTTGTCATGCAGTTCGATATTTTGAGTCTAAAAAGAATACTTTCAACAAGAAAATGATCACGATTTATTGTTGAATAAGCCATAAAAACTAAAATATCAAAGTGGGAATCAAAATTACTTCTAGATTTAAACAAAACTTCTATGCTGAAATTAGTTTTTCTTTCGACTTGAAAATGAATTGTTTCTTTCTTTTGCGTCATCTACATAAATAGATTATTTATTTTGAGATATTACCATTATATATTCCTTAGTGGTAAAATTATGCTCTCCGATCAATGTTTTAACAATTGTGCTTTTACCAACCTGAGATGCTCCTGAAAATCTCAAGTACACTATTTATTCACAGTACGCAAATTTACTTGGCATAAATTGGACAAAATGTTTAAAAAATAAGATCTGTTGCTTTATTTTATCAAATATGATAGTATCAATTCCAAATGGTAGTAGTCAAAAGTGTAAATGTTATCAGCAACACACACATATTCAATACTGGTCATTTCAAATGGAAGGTTTTCTAATTTTTGATTGTCAAAGCTTTTGTGACATGTATAAAGTTTAATTATTCCTTTCATTTTCATTCTTGAGTTTTTCATGAACAAATTCTACGAATGTCCCTTCCAATATTTCAATAAACTAATAAGAGTATCTCACCTAAAAATATAATTTTTTGTAGAGAGGCGTTGTAGTGTTCCATTTGTCGAAAAATATTTGACTATATCATAAATTAAGAATATGTTTAGCAATGCATCTAGAAATTTAATAAAATTCTAAATCATTATTAAATAAATTGAAAGCATGCGAAAAATTTAGTCAAATTTTGCAGCATTTTAGCTAATTCTTATTTTTAATTATTCAGCACAACTGCAAATTTTATCTCACTTTTACTATGCATTTACAGCATACAGCCTGAAAAATAAAGAAGGAACTCGTTAATCCTATAGAATATATGAGCAAACTTTTTTGAAAGAGAGATTTGAAGTAAATGAAAGATGAAACGAGTTGGTGGTGATACCATGGTAACTAACAGAAAGCAATGAGTAGAATAATAAACATTCGCCTCACAAATCTCACATACCAATTCATTTTTTTCAGTGAAATACTGAACTAAAACTGATATCAATTACAAATGTACACTGCATATTTTGAAATATTTTAAAAGATATTCTATGAAATGAAACAAGTGAATTAATTTTATTAAGATTTGATTACTTAAATATCATTCTTTAAAATTTTTGTGTATTAATATGTATACTGACAATGCATGTATTATTTCGATTAATCAACGGTTTAACCAAAGATCTTCATTCACATGACCCAAACTTTTAACACATCATCATTATTAACTATAAGATGATGATGAGAAACAATGATTAAAATTTACTAGGAAACTAGATTTAGCGCTGTAATTGAGGTGTAACATTTAATGGACGAATGCCAAAGCAGAGGAGGACCGGGTTATTGCAGTTTTGTTTCTGTTTCCTTAAGAACAATTTTGGTGGCATAGAAGTTGTATGCATTTTGAATGTGGTGTAGGTATAGTGTTTGATAAAGGAAAGTATTTTCTATTGTTTTCATATGATTAATAATTTGTAGTATTTCTTACATGATTATCCGTTCGTAATTCTCTCTAACGTTCATAATTACCATGGAGTGGTTTTCTACGTTCTGTCATCAAGTTACATGCGCATATTCTGACTCAAGTGTATTCCATACATGAACACTTTTTAATATTTTACATATACATATTTGACAACCTTAGCGATTTTAATTTAATTATAATTTTTTGGCAATGATTTTTATTTGTTTTAGAAGAGATAATTGAAGAAAATACCGTTCATTGCATGTTCTATACATTCGAAATGTACTAAGGTATATCAGCAGAAGTAGCAAATTGACTGTCGGTAAGTTTGTTCAGTATTATTCATCTTTAATTATAGCATAAAGCACTATTTATTATTATTACACTTTAATTTTTTTATCAAATATAGCGTTTTGAAATCGAAAAGAAAATTATTTTGTGCATTTCATTAACTACATATACTTAGCAGTATTACATGCAGTCATGTTCTTCCTTACTCTGTAATTAGTTGATTCATTGAATAACGAAAATTAAAATGATAATAATTATAACAACAGATATTGTTGATAAAGAAAAACTTACTCTTACTGAAATTGATTCATTTCAAGGAGAATTATTAAAACTGAGCAAATTTTTGATTTTACTTATATAATTATCTCATATTTTGCATACGTTCTTTTCTTTTAAATATTTCTGCTTCTTACTCATTTTTGAGTACATTCCGATTTTTCTCGTATGCACCTGCTTAGCAGCCCTTTTTGTTAATATCATGACTACAAAATGAATGATATGTTTAGAAGTTTTGTTTCGGTAAAACATTCAGAGATAATATTAGTAGCTAACGTCACTGAGTTTGTGAACCAGTAAAAGAGCTAACACCAATTTAACCATTTAATCTGATTCAGTTGATAGAACTCGAATTTTCATTTGATTACCTCTTCTAACATCGTGTTGATGTTTCATAAGCTTGTGGACCAGCAGTATGGTCATGATTTTAATTTGAGGGAGCCTTGATGCATTTCCTGATCACCATGTATTTCATTTGTAAATCATGGAGGAAGGGACTCTGTGCTGCATGTTGACTAATGAGTTCTCTTTAGCAATGAAAATGTTTCATAAAGTTTGACTAAAAGGATTTCGAAAATAGGAACAATATTAGTTGAAGTATGTTTTATAAGTTTAAAGTAAGCGTGAGAGAAGTTTCTTGGTTGAACTACATTATAAATAACGTGATCCAGCTGGTATTGAAATATGTATCTGTGAGACGAGTTTTAGAAATTAAAGCTGCATTCTATTCTGTTGCAATACAATTCTGATATTGATGATAAACAATGTTAGTGTTATTGCTGAAATAGTAAATTGTGCGAATGAAAATATAACTAGATTTTTGCTGTATGTTATACGTCTATCAATACATTATGATCCATTGCGATCATTGTGATACTTTTTCTGGAAAAGACAGTATGGTTTTTTCCCGAAAATATGGCGATGCAGAGAAAGAGATGAACAAATAAAATTATTTCTTTTGTTTTTGTTTTTCAATTGCAAAGAAAAAAAATAGCACAAGGAGGTTATTACTTACTTAGCAGCTAATACACTCAATATGTAGTTAAAATGTTTTCGAATAGAAATGACAAAGGTGGTTTTTTGGTGTCTCATGCAGCAGCTGTCATCTATTTTTTTTATTAAAAAAACACAAATGTAAAGATGGCTGACTCAAAAATGCAATTTGGGATTTTCACTACTGTCATGAATAAGGCTGTGGAGAGATGAAATAGGGGAGTTAAAATGAGTGGATAAAATAATACATAAATGCAATGTCAAGGGAGATGCAGATGTTTATAAATTGATTGAATTTTAGTGAGTGACATGGGATGAGAGGCATGCCTTGTTCTGATGACTTCCGAACATGAAGAAGAATCTGTGCAGCTTGGCTGAATTGGGCATTTGGTGTCAAGAGTGGGACACATTTCTATTGAATTTGACGTTCTATCTGGAAAAGTCAGCAATAGCATTACCCATTTCTTTGCATGATAAGAAGCTGTTTAATGGGTGGGTTTCTCAGTTATGGAAAGCACTCGTCCTCAACTACGGTGAAGAGTGGAGTGGCTTGTAGTTGTAATGTGGCTGTAGTGTAGTTGAGATGCGGTTATGTAGTAGTGGATGTGGTGTGATGTTTATGAGGAAGATACATGAGCACGGAAAGGATCTAATGAGAAGAAATTGGAGTTGGGTGTTGTCGACGTTTCTTCAAATCAGCAACTCCTTGTTATAGAGAGGCAGGCAAGCGAAGCCTTTGTTGGTGGCGTTATAGTTGTGTGTCCTTATACTAGTTAAAAGATCACTTCTGCTCCATGAAACGTTAGTTGTGATGGCAGCGGTAACGCAATGTACTTATTCTTCAGCTGGCTGACTTAGAAGCTCTGCTTAATGAAAGTTATAGCCGTAAGCATTATATCGCATTGATTAATTAATAGGAAGGGGAGTGAGAAGTGTGGTCAAAGCTTGCATAGTGATAATAAGTAACTGTGAGATGAAGAAAAGAATGAGGAAAAGAGGTGGAGGTAGTAATATTGGTAGTAGTATTAGTAGTAGTATTAGTAATAGTGGTAATAGTGGTAGCAGTAGTCGGAAGTTGGTAGTTGGTTGTGGCAGTAATGGTGATATGAACAATTGCCAAGATGAGACATATTAGTGGATAAATATTATCCACACTCCATGGATGGATAGATGATGATGGTGGTTTGGATGAACGGAGGGTGCAAATGATAAAGTCAGAACAGAGTGGCACATTTGGTATTGGTGAGGACAGGAATAGATGGATAATAAGAATGTGCTGCAGTAAACAGCTAAAAGAATGTGGAGGGGCTTTGCTTCTCATGAGCTTCAACGGAGAGCAGTTAGTGGTCTCTTCCTCATCCTCTTGCTCAACTCATTAGTAGTATATTGATACCTGTCGAGTAGATGGTTTAACTTTGATTGATGAGTGTGTTTGGAGTGGACGACTCGCGCCGAAGAGGCACATGGATTAAATTTCGTTGCCGTCGGCTGCTCTTTTCATTCGATTTTTGTTTATGGCGGCCCAGAAGAGGAGAGTCCGTGTAATCGTCAATGCCCGTAATTCAATCCGGACGGCAGCACTTGGTGTGGTGAGCCTTGATGATGAATCTCTCTCTTCAATGCACTTCTTTACATTCTGTGGTCATTAAGCTCAGCTGCCTATCGCTACAATCCACATTTTTCACCTGCAATTACTAATATTGGTGATGTAGTACTGGTAGTAGTAGTATTAGTAGTGGTAGTAGGTGATGTATTAGTGCTGAAGTAGACTGCAATAATAATAGTAATAGTTGCAGTAATAAATTTTGAATATTTTGCACTAAAATTTTACATCATTAAACAATGTCATCGGTTTTAGTCGATCAAGAATCGCCTTCTTTTACCAAGTGTCATCAGTGTTCATGGTATTCTTAATGTGAACCATGAATGTATCTAAAATTGTCGCTTTGTCGAAGCCGTTGATTGCCATTTACTTACAAATGATTATACTACGTTTCGTTTTCAGGTTTGGTCATGCATCTTGCGCACCTAACGCTTTTCTGATGTATGATCTAGCCGTAAAATGTATTGTTTTTTATTGGCAAGATTAAAAAACCACACTTGGATTACCAAACATTTTTTATAACTCTGATATCTGGCTCATTTGCTGTGGGCTGCATCATTCATGTGATTATTAAAATTACTTATTAAATCGTAGATAGACGTTCACATTTATATCAGATTGAAATCAATAGTATCACGTCACAACTCTTCACTTTAGTTATTATTTCTTGAACTCGCGCTCAATCTCACATTTTACGTCCATTGTCATTGAATATGACTACTCTTTCATACTCCGTATTCTATGTTCAAAAAACATTTAATGTTACATGAAAACTCAATCTCAGTTTGCTTACTTTACTGTGTTGAAAAAAGCTTCTCTGAACAATCCATAATTGCAGTTTAATTATTATGAGCTGCACAAATCAAAGAATTGTGATATCTTTCCTTTGCATTTGCCTATCTACATGCTTTCTTTTGTCTTCAATCATCTGCCTTTTTTATCCTTTTTCCAACAAAGCAGACAACATACACATGTGTGTACACAAGAAAAAAAGCTATTTTTCAGTATTTTTTTTTAAATTGTAAAAAATAACCAATTTGAACGGCTTTGTAATTTTTGCATAAAAAGCACAACAATTAAATGATAGGTGCTAAATGTTGTGATTGTTCTGCGAACGAATATTCATTTCAATGCTTCTGTGATCGCTGTGGAATCCGTTGCTAGCTTTTGTGCTTACATATAATGTTACAGCTTAATGGAAAGAAGTAAAAGAAGTATGCTACTGTATCTTTGTTATTATCCAATATTTCAAGAATAGGTTTTGTATTCACTCTTGATTAGCAAAATTATTTGATTTTTGGTTGCGCAGGTGAAATAAGTTTGTATTCGGGAGGAAGCTTTTGGTCGCATTATAAATTCTTACAGCTAGCAGAAATTTTCGAAAAACGCAGAATTAAGTAGAAATGAGGTAATGAACGATTAGTTAAGAATAAAGTAGGCAGTGTTTTAGTGTAGCTATTAGATGCTTGGTTTTATTGAATAAGTATTGCCTAGCATTCACTGCTAATGTGTACGGATGGAATGAATGTTGGCAGACAAAGGTGGCTTAGGCTGCCATGGGAATATGAGAGGAGAGCTGATTACAGAAGCTATTAAGTAATTAGTGAGTTGCGAAGGAAGCAGAAATGCTTAAAAGAATAGAGACATTTAATATTAGCAAATAGAATATTAGTATTACATTTCTGTATTAGTACTGCCAATTATTTATTTCTTTATTGTGTATATTGTACATTTGCTCAGTAATAGTCGGGTCAGCTTCTATTCGCTGCTGGTTAGTATTGGTCTCTGTTTTAACTTAACAATTGTGGATGTGTTAAAATGGTTGCAGCGCGCTGCTACGGTCAGCGCATGTCTGATGCCTACCACCTGTGGCTTCCCGAATTGTAAATTTCGGTCTCGCTATCGCGGTCAGGAAGATAATCGGCATTTCTATCGTATACCTAAACGACCACAGGTGTTGCGGCAACGTTGGTTACTTGCAATTGGACGAACCGAGGATACCGTTGTTTCACAGGTCAGGATAATACACCTGTTGTATTGCTTCCTGTGTATAAATACGTGTTATCACGTGCATGAACGTTTAATATGCATGTTATCGCTAATGCTTTCGCATCGCTTTATGATAGAAGTATCATATTTGTCTTTAAAAAGTGCTTATCGTGAAGAGGGTGTGCGCATTTTACAGTGGATATTTATAACAATTAATATGATTGTGAGGCTCAGCCAAGCTATGTCTAATTTTGAAAATATGTAGTGTTCTGGTATAGGTGAGAAGATTTTATTTAGGTGTTTTCTTTTGATTTCACCCAGCATCTTAATGGTTTTTTAAATTTGCAATTTTCATGGCATTATATCATTAACTGAGATATGCATACATGCTGTTATTGATAGAATAACATTTTCTGATGCCACTGGGCACTTTTTTTGCAGCATATTTCAAAATTTGTGAAGATTTAGTAAGCATCCACAAATACTCTGAACTTTACTCCTTAGAAAGTCATATTATCAAGTCTCATCTTCCATCATTGCAAAGAATAGTTTTGTTTTAAATCAGTATTTTTTAAAGTTTTTAACTTCATTCTTTATTATGGTTTACTTTTGGAGAACTTTAGGGATTCAAAGTCCAAGTGATTGCTATGCTTTAGAAATACTTTTAAAAACCATGCAGTGTTAGCAGTTATTGATAAACGATCCGTCGTATACGGAAATCTCGGGAACAGCTTTAAGCTTTTAAAATATCATATAATTAACAAATATTGTTAATTTCTTGCTTTTTAGCTCTTGTGTGTGTATTTTAACTTAATCAGTGCAAAAAAAAAAAGGATTCACAATTAGCTCACTTCATTATCAGCAAGTTCTCCGTAGTGAAATAATGCTAATAATTAACTTCATTTATTTTCTACTAGCTGTGGACATTTTCACGCTTTCAATGTTGACTTGTCAAGATTTGAATTGAGCACTTTTCATCTAGGTGGTAATGATGTCTTGCTAGCAAATTTTGTGATAACGGTTTTGTTAGAAGAGAAATAAACTTTTTCAAAAATCTTGCGCATTTTGCAACAAAATCTTTGCATATTATTCATAGCATGAATATTATATATGCAATTCCGTCTATCAAATTTTGAAAACAGTTCCTTAATTTGGCTCATGTCTGTTGGAGTTTTACATAAGTATTTTCAGAAAGTCTTACTAGATGAGAAAATAAAATAAAATTAGCGTTTGTTTAATTCCTTTAGATTGGTATACGCTAGTTTATGCTTTAAAAGATAGAATATGATTTCGCACTAATATAGTTCAGTTGTCACGCACCTGATAAAATACAATGCTTTTCATATTCTTGCAAATTATTTCATTTTTTCTCCGTATGTGCTAAGTTTTCTTTTGTGAAGCACTAAAATTGTGACTAACAAGTAATTATTAACCAGAGAAACCATTAACACTATTGAACTTTTTGCATCTGATTTTGTCATAACGGTTAAAAGACTATATTTTCATTTAAAAATGGCGCATTTATTGCTGTCTTTGAAAATTTTATTACGCTGATTTCATGATTGCATAGAGTTCAGTTTAAGTAAGTGTTAACAACGTTGTACTGGTCAAAAATTGTTGAATAAGTTGTAGAACATTTTTCACTCATTGATAATTTTTTCAAGATATTAAAATACAAAATGGGATAAAGAAACTTATAGCTTTCAGTTTATTTAAAAAAAAATTGTTCTTAAATCGGTTTAACGATTTTTATTCAGTAATATGAGAAATCCTCTCTAGATTTCTTATCATAAATAAATAATGTGTGGGTCATTTCATTTCTTCAACATACACCGGGACGGTGTATCTTGTAGACTGAAGTTAGACTTACTACATTGTTATCATGGCTACTCTTGTTATGTAAATGGCTTTTTGACCATCCTTATCTTGTCAATACAATTTTTTAAGTTTGGTTGCAAGAATTTAACCTGAATAATGCAGTTTTCGTCTGAGATTTTTTCAGTTACACGTATCTACAAATATTCTATTAATCCTATTAATCTCATGTAGTTATGATCTGTATTTTCCAAATGCTTTTGATTGGAATGTAATGTTTATGACACATCTCGCTTTTTTTTTGGAGCTAATCTAATGGCTTTTATTTTGTTCTATTCATTATACGTCGTTTCGAAAAAACGCATTTTTACTCAAATTGTTCTTCAGGAATGACAGTAAGGCAATTAATATATTAATTCTTTTTGATTAATTTTTGAGCAAAGTTGTTGTTTTTCAGAGTCAAATGCTTATTCATTCCTTCCCCATATTTATTCATAAAAGTTGTAGATAACACAATTTTGAATTCCAGGCATATTCTAACGCTGCATAGTTTTAATAACAGTTTTATAACATATTAGGTGTAACGGAATTAGTTTACACCGTTGCAGTAAGGCATATTCGTATCAAATTTCAATTAACTACATCATTTTTCTATCTCAACTGAAATTAGTTGACTATATTAAGCGCTGGTGATTAGTATTTCTGATGAAAATGATTTGGTAATATGTGAAATTGTATACGCATGTCGGTTTGCAGATAGCGTGTTGTAATCGTGGAGCACAAGGCTCGACAAGGCGAGCTCTGAGCACTCCTCATCACATTTTCCCTTCCGGTAAGAATGAATTAATCACCTCTCCCAAAGCTTTTTTTTTAATAAATTTTTATTTTTATTTTCGTGTTTTGCTACTGTTTGACTCTGATATATTATAGTGACTGTTTGACGTATATGTATGTTTCTATCTTTCGGAGGAAACACACTTGTACCAGTCACAGTCATGCATGGGCATGGCAAGTGTGTCTACGATGTTTGATTGCCAACCGTAAAATTCGCAGTCTTCTAAATGTATTTTTTGTTGAGTTCTAGTCACGTCTTAACCCGTGATGAAAATAAACGTGGATTTAATGAGACACTTTTAAAACCTAGAGCAGAACGTGTCTAGGTGGCTTAACTCTGTATTTCTTGGTAAATTCGGCTACTTATCGATATTCATCTTAATTGTAACTTTCTTCAGGTCCCACATCCAACTTACGAGCACTTTCCATTTCTGTGCAGAGTTGCTTTCATAAAATGTAAATTTCATTTTACAATAACTGCTAAATGGTCTCCGCAAAAATGAGGATAGGAATGCTAATATTTGCTTCGTAAGTTTGAGCCATATCAAAAGCCTGTGTGATCTTGCACTATAATTTTTGTTCTTTAAGAGTTAGGCATTTAAGCTTGTATTGTCAAATGGCTATGTTTGAATTAATCAAAGTACTGTTGTTTTTCCCTAATTCATTAGCATAGCACATAATTTTGGTTGTGAAATTATGTGCATGAAATCACTAATTCCGTTGTTACCTTATTTTGCTTTTTGAAGCAGTTCACTACCAGAAGTATACTTGGTCAGTGGTTTATTTTAATTGTAAAATTTGAGTAGTCATATGAAAAACATCAAGTAAATTTCCAATGATGTTTAAGCACCTTTTTGGTAACATGAAATGGTAGTGATTATTTCGTTGTATTAATGATGCACTAATTTTTAGCTGATAGCATCGTCATTTTGAAAATATGCTCTAGCTGTTGGCTTAATTTCACTGTAAACAAACTTATCAAGTGTATTGCTTGCAAATTTGAAGTGTGTCCCTGAAGCGCATTTTTATTTAAAAGTTGTATTTCATGAACTATTTATGATCTTATATCAACAAATTTCCTCAAAATAGATCAACAGCAGAAATTGGTATTTGATCTGTATTAACCTATAAACACTAATCTACTACCTTCAGACATTAGTTATAATCAATCCCTGATGTGAAAACTAACAATCTTGAGATAACTTTCAATTTTTCGCTGTTACTTGTATACTAATTAGGCTTTTAATTATTTTACTCACAAGTATGTGCCCATTCTGCAATTAATTGAATGATGGTTGGAAACCCAACATAGTTTTCATCGCCATTTTCTTTGAAACAATACGATTAAAAATGTAATCATTTCGATTAAAGATATCTTCTTAATTACTATGTGCTGACGAATATAATAAGTGTGGTTTAGACATAAAAAACAGCTAAATATGTCCCTAAAATTGAAATTAGTTAGAAAGGTGTCAGTTGTGATATTCTAACAGCTTGCGTAAGAAAAGTGGTTAGATGATTTTGCCGTTTTCATTCGATCGTAAGCACTACTATCGATATAGCGATAAAGTAACCAGTGATAGCAGTATTAGAAGGAATGTAGTGTGGTGTTGTTTGAAGTGCAGAAGATGAGCAATTCATCCCAAATAAAATTGTATGCAAGAAAAAAAAAATGAAATAACTGATGAAGAGACTGATGCTTTTCTTCAATTTCTCGTTTTTGGTTGTATCGGAATTAGAAACGAGGCCATACACTATAAAATATGAAGCAAAGGTTATATATCAATAGAAATGACAGCAATTGTAAAGTAAAGTTTGAATAAAATTAAGATGAATGTTTTTTGTTTGAATGGAGGGCATAAGCTTAAATTTTTTCTTACATTAATTGAAACTGTTGTGTTATTGCACTTTTGGTTTTTCGAATTTAGGTGATTTTTTTTAGTGATGTCTGCCCGATAACTTTTTTTCCATCTGTTATTTAATGATTATGTAGCATTAATGCGTGTGAAATATTATTACATTGTGAAAGTTGAAGTATTTTTTTGCTCTTAGTACATCATTAGTGACTGCTTTTCTTATTGTAACGTAAAAAGAATGTAAACTCATTACCGTGTTGAAATTTTTGATTTGGAAGAAAGATAAGTTACGCTAATTTACAAAGCTAACGAGTGAAGTTTGATATATCTTCGTCCCTTTTTCTTTTTTGTGCAATCAAATTGAGATGAATTTCATTCTGAGATGTATAATTTTGAAGCAATTTCTGATTTAAAAAGAGAAAAAAAAATCAAAAAGTAAGAACACACCAGCCATATTTTACCATCTAGTCAATTTCAGTTACGCATCTGCTCGGCACATTTTGAAGGAGGAGAAAAAAAAGAAGGTGATATTCCTGTGCCTGACCCACAGGTAAATTTTGACCTCACAGGTAATAAATGAACATATGAATATATGTAAAATGTTTATTTGTATTATAGGATGAAGAGAAGTAAGACAATAATGGATGGTATTAGATCACTGCTTGAATGATATTTTCAAATGATTTGCATTTAGTTTTTTTAAAAGAAAGAATAGAGACGAGAGAGAGAGAGTAATGGAAATATTATTTGAGAAGAAGAAAGACTCATGAGATAGAAAAGGTGGGATAATTTCATGATTTACTATTTCAGTTGGACGCTCCAATCTCAATTGAGCTTCCACCAAAAGAAACAAAAAGCAGTGATCGAAGACGAGCGGCCCTACAACAACAGCAACATCATTACCAGTCGAGGACGACTGCTCGTTCTACTCCTACATCTAACAGGTCTTCCGCTAGCACCTCTGTAAGACGAAGTCGTTCCCTCGCGGTCACCGCTGATTACTTGGCCAGTTGGAGAAGTCGTACTCTCACTGACGGTTATTGTTTTTTTCTTCTATTTATACTCCTTTAGTGTGTCCCTCATCAATTCTTTATCTTTAGCATTTATAAGGTGTATTGAGTGTTTTTTCACTGATAGTTGAAAGGCACTAAGTTTACTTACTTTTACTTTTTCCGTATATTTTTATGGATATATGGATATATATATATAT